>PVIJ01014053.1:0-42446 GCA_004024925.1 Scalopus aquaticus | reverse complement strand
AAGATTTATTTATTTATACATACAGCTGGGGTACAGGCCAGAGGTGTGGAGTGGCGAGAAGCTTCACCAGAGACAGAGTGGGGAGCAGAATAGGCAGATCAGAAATACACTGCTGAGGGGAGCAGCGGGCGAGGCAGGAGAGGTCTGCCGCACCATGTGGGATTCTCCCCGGCTGGGCGTCGAACTCGCATCGCTGCTGCCGACAGCTCCACAGTGCGGCGCTTAACCGCTGCGCCACCAGGGAGGCCCCACTTAATATTCTTAATAAGCATTTTCCTTTTATCTTTTACCCATTCACCAAGAACAGAAAATCAGTGGATAAGAGATATGAGTGATATACACCTATGTCCTGATACAAGAGCCTGCTATGGAGACACAGGACATTATAGCATAGAGAACAGTAACTATTCACAGTGTATACACTTCTTTTCATGAAGTCATTACTTAAGCCTGCTGAATGCTCAAAAAAGGCATGTACCTCCAGGGGCAACACTGGTTCCAAGCTCAGGTTCTGGATTGAGGACTGGGTTGAAATCAAATCCTGTTCTGATCCTAGTAGGTACACTCCTTCCCTGGAACATCATGTGGGCACAAGGAATATCCCAGCACTGAGTATAAAGCCAGAGACCTAGCACTCAAAAAAGAGTACATGTGACACTAAGGAAGTGTTTGCTACTGCGGGTCGTCCTTGTAAACTGAATGAGCACAAGACCATCGAGTCAAGGTCATCCAGCTAAGTCACAAAGCAGGGTCTTAGACCAAGGTCTGTATTCTTCCAGGGCACTATGCTAACTCTCATTCCAGACTCGTTCAGGATCAGTCTTTCCACTCAGTCCCTGTGATAAAGAACATTCTGCCTGCAATGACCATCACACTCCCAGACGTCATTGCCAACAGGAGTTGTCTCTGACACCCCCTGCCCGCAGCCCAATTCACCATTATCTTATCCTCAATACTATGCTCAGCCGGTATGCCCAACCTGTTTCCCAGTCTCCAACAAAAATGGAAGCTTCTAAGGGCAGGTTACTTAGTTGACTACTGTTCTTGGTATACACTGCCTCCAGGAGCAGTGCAGGAAATATCAGGTAGCGGATGACAGATTGAGCGCAACAGGAGAGTATGAAATGGGCTAGTAAGAAAGTTGCACATGTCAGGAAAGGACAACTGAGCAGAGAGGACACCTGGGTTTGTGCTGAAGGCTCATTCGTTAATGTTTTTTTCAGAACTTTAACTCACTCCCAATCTCAGGGACAACATTCACTCATAAAAGAAAAGAAAATAATTGCATTTGACTATATCTAAACCATCATTATGTTACTTGATTTGCAGTTTTGGAAAACCATTGTTTATCTGTACATGTGAACCTGGGTCTACTTTTACTGGGTAGAAGATGGGAAGGAAGTGGGGTGAGAAAGCAGGAGAGGGAAGAAGAAGAAGAGATAGAGAGCTGGATTTAAAAGACAAGCCAAAAAAAAAAAAATCCGTGACCTTGGACAAGTCAGTCATTTACTCTCCCGATGACTTCCAATCTCCTCATCTGTAAATCGAGAAGGTTAAATCAGGTCATCTAATCGTATTTCTTGATTTTAACTGAAGTGCCTTTTAATTCGACTTTCATTCTCAAGCCTTTTTGAGTCCTGACCTAGAAATCCACTGTACCTTGTAAATGTTTTTTACAGTCCTTTTAAAATTCACACCATTACAGTGGTCAGAACCTAAAGAATGAATTTAAATCTAAAGTTCAAAAGGTGATTTCAAATACCTTCCAATAACATAAAACTTTTGTGCCATCTCAGCATCCATCTCGGGAAGGGCCACTCTCTGCCTGCTTTATGACTCCCGGGGCCTGGGGAGCAGCCTGCGTGGCACAGGGCAGGCACAGGCAGAGCCGCAGGGCCAGGCAGCCCTGGGAAGACGTGGCAGCTACACACACACACACACCTGTGAGGATCTAGGAAGAGTTAACCCAACAGTGCATCCCCCATGGAACACTCTCTCTCTTCTCAGTGTGGATTCACACAGACCCAGCAGCCCTCCCTGGCCTTGGATACCCAACGCCCAGTGTGTGTCATGCAAAGGAAGCAAAGCAAACAGGTGTGTGGGCTGCTCACCTGTGGCATTTCCTGCACCCCCAGCAGACTGCTGTCACCACCGCAAACACACATCTCTAACGCACGTGAACATAGAGGCTGTGCTGATTCATCATTTTAATGTACTTTTTATGTGCCAGGCAGTCATTCAACCAACAGCTATGAACATCTACTATGTGGCTGGTTTTTAGACAACCATGGTAAAAAAATAAATAAATAAATAAAGACTCTCGGGTTCTATTTTTTTTTTTTTTTTAGAAATAACTAAATCTATACACAATGTATACATGCACGCATACTTCAAACACACCTGTAACTAACACTTAATGACAGGTCATTGGTTTCTATTATTCATCCAACAAATATGTGCCATGGACTTACTACGTGGCTGGCAGTCTTGGTGGTTACAGAAAATTCATAGCTCAGTCCTCAGGACTCACATTTTTGAAGCAAAGTCAATATACAAACAAGTATTTGTAAGACTGGGGTTGGCACCTGCCTCTTGTTTCAGACTCACTTCATTCTGGCTTCAGAATGCTGAAGGGTCTAGACGGGACACCATTTTGAAAGCAGCGATTCTCAAAAGGGAAGGGGGTATCTCTTACCTCTCAGGGGACACTAGCTGAAGTCATTTTTTAGGGTTATCAGAAGCAGTGGGAGGTACACCTGCTGAATAGAGGCCAGGAATGCTGCTAACCCTCCTGCAAGGTGGCAAAAAGTCCCAGCACAACACGCCTGTACTGAGAGGGAGAAACCCTCCTTAAGGTATATGATGAGTATTCTCAAAATATTAGGGTTAAACATTTAAACTCGGGGATATTTGTGGAATGAGAAAATTTAGGAAAGAAGCCTGTAGGTATGTTTAAAAAGAATCAAAGGAATCGATGAAAAACTATTTGATTTGCATGGAAATAACAAACATTTGCAGAAGTACATTAATGTCTGCCTTACCCAAGAGGAAATTCAGGGACACTTACAAATTATGACAATTTCTTTATATCTGCCATAAAATGGTGTGTTTAATACCTCCTGCTTCACAAGGGGGGAACAGTGCTGGAGTCTGCCTTTGGCTTCCCACCTTGTAGGGCTCCCTTTTTAAGACCTTACATCTCCCAGTTATAGGAAGAACTTATCTCCAGAAAGACACATGGGCCCTGAGGCCTAATTCAAGATTTGAGAAAGGCTGTAACTCAGGCATCAGACAATCAATATTCCAATTTGGAATTTAGCACTTTGGAGCCAGAATGTTCAGAAACACACATAAAGGATCTGCTTATGATTGAGGCCCGACTCATATTTATAATATAATCACCTAATAAAAACAGTAATGACCTCCGGCTAACTTTACTCAGCATGCTTTGGCACACAAGCTCCATCAAATGATTTCCACAGATCTTGCCTTCACGAAAATACATCCGAGTTCCTGTTTTTCCCATCAAGGCTGAAGAGCCCAGACAAAAACATCATTCTGCATTCAGGTGTCTACATACATAGCATGTATAGTCGACTGGCTTGTAATAATGTGATACTGTTCTCAAAAACACTTTCTGCTTACACATGTGACCTTAAGACAAATTCACTTCTTGGATCATCCCCTTTACAAACAAACAAACAAAGGTATCTCTCCCCTTCCATGGCTCTCTTAAAGAAATATATCAAGATGCCTATCGGGTGACATACTTAGCTGCTGGTGTCTTTGTTCAATCCCTCTGCCTCCTCAACCTAGCTTTCATGACCTGTTAACCCCTTAATGGTATCCAAAAGTGATAAAAAATTTAGCGGCACATAACCTGTCTGATAAACAGAGCAGTTAAGAGCACATAAAGTTTCCTGGGAGAGAAAAAGGAGAGTGAGTGAGTGAGTAAGAGATTGACTGAGTGAGTGAGGGAGTTGGGAATAAGAGAGTATTCCTGGCACAACCCCCTATTTTTGGATTCCATCTGAAAGCATTTGTATTTAGAGGAAAATAAAAAAGAATAATGCACCGCAGCGACAAGTTCAAGATGGGGTAGAGTGGTATGAAGAGATCTTAACTATGTAAGTTTATCTACCTCCCAAATTGCTGATGCTCTACTTTTAATATCTACCATCTATTGTTTCCACATCTGAAAATTACTTCCTGAACATCTATTAGCAAAAGTGGATGAAAAGAAATCAGCAGTTACAAATTCTGATCCAAGTGGAAAAAATCAGGGAGGGTGACTCTCCTCGACACTGGCATAGGCATGAACGTATTTCAAGAACATAATCGCTAGGTTCTTATAAAATTCAAGTTCATTTTTTTCCCACTGCAAATTATATATCTGTAGCAACATTCTGAAATACATATCAGAAGATACTTAAAGGATTATTAAAGAAGAATTGGATATAATTTTTCCAGCCTTATTTCAGACCTCCAGGAAGCATATCCCAAAGAAGTATGTGCTTTTTTTTTAAAGCCAATAAAATTCTTGATTGAAAAGCCTTTCAATGCAACACTCAGGGAGACAGTTCCCTTTGCTGAAATTTGAATTTGCTGATATGGGCAAGCTAAGTGAACCTGTGACAAATTAAAACATGTAAGTGCGTGCGAGTGCATGCGCGCGCACACACGCACACACACACACACACACACACACACACACACACCTTTGTTTTAATAGCAAACATTTGTTGAATAAATGAGCAAATGGATTATTTTTGATCAATGATAAGGTTAAATGATTTGGCAAGAAAGTAAACAAGAAAATAATAAACAAAAAATTCCTAAGGAAGGATAAATATTTTTTTTGTCAAAAGGCATTATAATATAAATCACCTAAGAGCAAAAGTTTTATAATTTCAATGACTTATTAACTAGTAAATCAAGAAACCTTGATTAACTTTTATTAATTTCTTTTTTTTTTAAGATTTATTTATTTATACATACAAGCTGGGGTACAGGCCAGAGGTGTGGAGTGGCGAGAGGCTTCACCAGAGACAGAGCGGGGAGCAGAACAGGCAGATCAGAAATACACTGCTGAGGAGAGCAGCGGGCAAGGCAGGAGAGGTCTGCCGCACCATGTGGGATTCTCCCCTGCTGGGGGTCGAACTCGCATCGCTGCTGCCGACAGCTCCACAGCACAGCGCCTAACCACTGCGCCACCAGGGAGGCCCAAATTTCTTTTAAACTACTATATAAAGGTAATACTTCTTGACTGGAAAGCAAGATTTAGATAGAAATGAATGATCTTACGAATTATTACTATTCTGCTAACATCTGACATAAAGAGAAATCTCTTCTAGAGTAAATCACTTTTCCAATTATGCTAAATAAATTCAGAGTTGTACAATTTGGAAATAAAAAGAAGAGGTTAAGTTGTGAAGAACTTGGACCTCTTCTAGTGACTAGCCAATTCCTTTCCTCTTCCCGTGCCCTCTCTTTGGTCTTCCCTCTCAATAGGACTTGACCTGAAGGTTAGGCCTAGGGAAGTTTCAAATTCTGGCTGCATACCGCAATTCTTTATGAACCTTTTATGTAATACCAAGGTGAATATTACCAGCTCCCTGCTGCCCTGAGACAATGATGCAATTGCTTTGGACCTGGCCTGCACATCATGTTTATTAATAAAGGTTTAATGTGCAAACAATGCTTGGGGGGGATCTGCTCATCCCAGGAGGACTGCTGAAGCCCACCCTTTCAAAATGGAAGTCTGATCATCCCTACCTAAGTTCTCATAGGGCTCAGCACCCCATTCTGAGTGGCTGATCCTGCTATGGCCTGTCCCCCTTACTCAGGTCCCAGGCTTCTGCCTGGCTTCAGAGCCACTAATCCTATAGATAGTGCCTTCATCCACACCTATTCTGATACATTAATTTACAGCTCATAACCCTTCTGCGTACCCCTAGCTGTGTCAGTGTTAGCAGCCGTTGGGGACAAAGGGGCACACATTGCCTGTGTCTTGAGCTGATTCTGAAGAGTCCTTCATGCACGCAGGTGGCTGCCTCTTCTCCCACGTGCTTCCCCCACTGCAGCTGCAGTACGCATGCTCAGAGGAGTCCTTAGCCCCGTGCTAAGTGCTGGATCCATACTGGATTGATGGGACTGGTTGAACCCTCACAAGAGCCCTCTAAGCCAGGCAACAGTATTACCGCCACCTAAGGAGTGGCAGAAGCTAAGGTGATGTCCTTTATTCAGGTCACAGAGCTAGGGAGTAGCAAGGCTGTAACTTGACTCCAACTCTGATGGCAGAGGCCATTGTCTTCACCTGTTTGGACTGCTGTCACCAAATTGCAAAGACTGGGTAGCTTGTAAATAAAGAGCCATTTACTTCCAGAGGCCGCAGAGTCCAAGATCAAGGCACCGGTAGACTCAGCATGTAGACAGGCCCAGTTTCTGGCTCCTAGGCAGCTATCTTTGGCTGTGTGCTCACACAGTGGAGAAGAAAGGAACTCTCTGGAATCTCCTTTTTAAGGCACTAGTCTCATTCGTGAGGACCCCACCTCATGACCGAAGCACCTCCCACAAGGCCCACCTCCAAATGCCATTACACTGGGAAACAGGTTTCAAAACATGTATGTTGCCCCCTGCCCCAAACACACTCACTCACTCTATAGCAGTCACGCTTCTCTGTGCCCTTTACATATTACCCATGACAGCCAACAGGTATGCAGCACTTGCTCTGCCCAGCCCTGCTCTCAGCACTTTCCACAGGCTAACACAATGAACGCTACCAGAGTTCTAGAAGGGAGTCAGGCAAGGAGACTGTGACACAGGCAAGTCTTGTCATGTGACCAAGGTCGAAGAGCTAGTAAATGTCTGAGGCAGGATTTGATCCAGGTAGCATGGATTCTGAATCACGTGGTCCCACTCGCTTCTCAGTCACCACACTGAGGTGACAGCAGCTGCTGTGAGCCTGTCGTTAATCTCAGCACACACAGTGTGGCACCATGTGTCTGTGGCTGCTTCCACCACAGGCTGAAGTCACCTGAAGGTTAAGAATGAGGCTTACTCATCTCCACGTCCTTTGACTCTAATACTGTACCTGATATGTAGTACGTATTTAATAAAAACCCATTTGACCTGTATATTCATTCCTTCATTCAAATTATTTTATGTATTGTCTTCCATGAGTTTCCAGGGATAGAGAGTTGAGCTGATCACAGGCCCCTATTAACATTAGGGAGTTTATAACTGCAGAGACATAACTTACTAATATGCCACAGTGAATATATTAACAGAGGTATGAGCAAAGTGCTGGGGAGGTAATGCACATGATTCAGTAGTAATACAAAGAGTTAAAAGTCCCCTTTTATTCAGGCTCTACTGTCTTGTCTTCCATGTATATCCATTTCTTAAAAATTTCCCCAAACCAACTGCTTTGCGAGAACTGACCCAAATCACTGCAGTTTTGAGGTGTGCAGCTCATGGTTGAACCCAGTCCATTCTGGCCCTGAGTTTCTCTAATCCATCTTCATGTATTTACCATGATTTTCTCACTAGGCAGGGAATTGAGCTCATTCCCTCTAAACCTAGTCTTGTCCACTGCCGGGAACTGTCACAGGGAAGCTGCTGTTGCCTAAGTGGGGTAATTCACAAAGCTCTCACTTATGAAGGTCTATTAGCCCTCCTAGGAAGAAGTAAATTTCCATCCTTTATCTCTCACCATACTATATACTTGCTACTGGAGGATTAATACTGTAAGAAATTTTAAGCTCTAGGAATGCAGGGATATTTGACAGTTTTACTCACTACTATGTCCTTAGTGCCTAAAACATTCCCTTGGTAAACACTGTGTGCTCAATAAATACCTGTTGGACGAATAAACACACACATATATGTGTTCACATATTTATCTCCAGTTACTTGTGAGCTCCTTGTATCTCTTATCTCTAGTACTTAGCAAAATGCCTGGCATACAGTAGATACTTAATAAATACTACGAATGAGTGAATGAATGGATAGATGTATGGAAAGGTAAAAAACTGTCCTATAATCGACTCATCAAAACACAAAACCTACTGAGAAATTACCATCACCAAGCAGTTTTATTAAGAGAAAAGACAGGGCACCACTTGCTTAATGGCTCCTTTCAACAAAATTTCCCTTGTTAAACATACATATGCATGCATGCACACATGCAAACCTCAGTGAATTATGTTAAGTACACTTAGAAGACATGATTTGATTATGGAATCTGTCAGAATGAGTTAAGAGACAGAAAACTGATAAGCAGTCTATTGACACAAAGATGTTTCTCTAAGGTGGTCTAGGGTCCTCCTATATCAAATTCATCTGAGGATCGTGTTAAAAACTAAGATATTCAAGCTGCACACCTTGCCTAAAACACTTGCATACAAACTGATGGTTCAGATAAGCTCTCTGGGTAATCAGTATCAACATAAGTTTTGAGCGTTCAGGCACATAGAAATAACCTTCAGCTCCAGCTGCCGCCAAAGGTCAATGGGAAAGCCAGAGAAAGGGAACTTCCAACCAGGCAAGGCAGAGGACTTGCTCCTGTCTCACTCTCACCACCTGGAAGACTCAGAGGCAAGGCATTATACTTGACTTCATGTTATCCAAGAAACACCTACCAGTCAAGGTCCAGCAATATGGAGATGGCATCCTCAAACTAGGAAACCCAGGAGGAGCTGGAAAAGGGATTATTTGAAAAAGTGGGGCTCTAGGGAAACCAATGAGGGATGATGCAGGATGGCAGGGCTAGAAACAAGGGGGGCTGCTTCCCTCTCAAGGCCTAAAGGCAAAGGTCAGGAGCCGTATGGAAACCTAAGGATAGAGAGATGTGGTGGAAGGTCCTTCTATAGTACTGAGGCCTCCAGTGACTCCATAGTGGTTCTCAAGTGGAATAAACTCCCCATCTTCGCTCATCGCCCTCCATCAGCCAACTGCCAATGTTCCCACTAACCAAACAAATCAAAAATAGGGCAAAGAAGCTAATGGAATCAAACCATCAGTTCCAGGGCACAGAGAGGGAGGAGGTAGGGCATGGAGGGACATACAGGGGATGGCCAGTACAAACCCCAAGTCTCTCAGGAGAACCCAATACTGACACCCCAGTAGTCCCTTGTGACTCCTCTGCCAAAGGAAAACTGCCTCCAAATTAACAACTGGAATAGTTACAGCATTACCAATGGTCACAAGGTTAATTTGGCAGAAGCTGCTAACATTCCATCTCTATCTAAAAATGAGAGGGGACAGTCAGCATAGAAATAAGAGGAGTTTTAGAATTGAAGACCTAGTGTAAAATCCTGTGGAACTAGAGCCTCAAACTTGAATTTCTCTCAACCTACCTTTGTATGTCTCCCTAATCATCACAAGAGATATTGGGCATTAAGTGTCTTTGTGAAATTGCCAAGCCTTATAAAATCTAAGTTATAATTGCCCCACTAAGTACAGTACAGATGTGCAAATCTGTGCTGTAGAAGGATAGAGCAACCAATTTTGTTTTCACACTTGGATGATCTGTGCCCAAACCAGAGGCGAACCACAACATATGCCTTTGTATGAGTTTTCTTATTTTTAGCAATGCATTAGGGAGAAGGAATCCCTGGGATGTAGGAAATTCAGCACAGAATGCTCAAGCAACTTGGAGGTGGGTTAGAAACATATGTTTAACAGCCTTTCTCATGAACCCAAAAGGAGCACAGAGCGCATGTCACTGCTTACTAAAACTGTCGCTACTTTAAGCATTTCCTACCTTTGATTAGCTTCCCTTTTAAAGTAAATTAATGGTAGTGGAATGAAAAGAGCTCTGGAAGAAAGGTCAAGGATCCCCTCTAGACATTGCTTTTGTCATCCGCTGGGCTGTAAACCTGGAGGGGGTGGGGAGGTGACAGAGTTGGAATTTCCAACCTGCACTGGAAATGCCCAAGGGGATTTCATCCTGCAGTCTCAGGGCCTAACAGTGGGGAGCCTGAAGGTGAGGAAGATGAAGAGTAAGGTAGTAAGGAGAGGAAGCCAGCTGAGAACTCCTTCCCAATTTCTTAACAGTGGCCTTAAGTTTGAAATCTCATTTTTAAACAGGCTCCCACAACTTCAAACAAACTAACAAAAACCACTTTGAAGTAGATGGTCTCTTAAACTCCCTAAAATGCAACTACAGCAGGTTTTAGGAGCTCAGTCACATCCCACTGCATTGGGAGCTGTGAGGCCAAGGACCAATCTTCCTTCCAGGTCAACAGCATGGACCAGCACACTGGAAGCTCCAGAATAAGAATCTCCTACTCACAGCGAAGTTAATACAACAGCTCCCAGGCAGTACTGCCAGGAACATTCGTAAGAATAAAGGTGGATTGGTCCAACTGTTGGGGGGAAAAAAGGATGTCTGCAACAAACTCCACAGGAAGGTTTATGGACCCCCACCTCAAGCTAGAGAGATCCAAGACCCCTAGGGCTACGAATCCCAGAATTCCATCATCATCCAGAAGAGAGGATTACCAGAAACTGAGGGGTGGAGTTAAGCAGACATGTTGGCTATATAACGAGGGCTTTTGACCTTGGGAGTCTCTTGCTTCTCCCTGGGCTACAGCGTGCCATTGGGGTTTCCAGCTCTTCGGATCTGGTAGGACGTATTTGGAGATTTATCTCTCTCCCTCATTTTCTCTTTTGTCCCCGAGTTATTCATTTTTTATTTCCCTTCCTTTTGTAAATAAACCCTTTTATTAACATTTTTGTGAGTGCCTGCAATTGTTCTTATTATAAGTCGTTTTTAAGCGCACAGGTGAGAACCCACAGTCAGGCACCCCATTGTATATCGGGGTTGCCCTGTAACACAACCACTATGGAAAGCTGTATGGCGGTTCCTCAAACTGCTAAAAATGGAACAGCCATACGACCCAGCAATACCACTTTTGGGAATCTACCCAAAGGACACAAAAACACTAATCCGAAAGGTTACATGTACCCGGTATGTTCACTGCGGCAATGTTCACAACAGCAAAGGTATGGAAGCAACCCAGATGTCCAAAAACAGATGACTGGATCAAGAAGATGTAGTACATATACACAATGGAATACTATTCAGCATTCAAAGAAAAGAAACACATGCAATTTGCAGCAACATGGATGGACTAAGAGGGGATCATACTCATTGAAATAAGCCAGAAAGAAAGAGAAAAGAGAAAAATATCAAATGGTTTCACTTATAACAGGACTATAAGGAAACCAAATAGGAGAGAGACACGGCGGGGGGGGGGGGGGGGGCGAGGGGAGGGTAAGGGCACAAAATGGAGTAGAAAAGGACACAAGGGACCACGGAGATGGATCACAGGTGAACTGGTGGTGGGTTACCCAAGGGGAATACAAAATGTAAAAGAAACTTGATGACTACATATCAGTATCAGCAAGTGCCTCTGGGCCTCTGGTAGGAAAAAGGCAAGCCAGCCCCAGCCCTCAACAAGGGGTGCCCTGGGCTGGCACTGCTTGTTCACCAGCTAGAACAACTTTCTCCTAAGTGATGCAAATGAGGGCAGATTCAGCAGCACTCTGGATAAAGTCTGACTCCAAGTGACAGAGGAGATATGATTTGCTACTCTCAGCCTTTTGTATGCAGAGACACTGAGGCACAGAAAGCAATCAAGTCTTCTGCCAAAGGGCAAAGGCTTTCAAACTCTACCACTTACTAATGCTGTGACTTGATTTTCCTCAATAGTGTTATGTCACTATTCTTATACCCTGATTTTTCCATTTGCTAAACAGAAAAGGCACCATAGGTTCCTAGGAAGCTCTGAGGGAAGTGCTTAGAATTCTTGGTACTTAGCACACAGTAAACAAGACTATGGTTTTCATCAGTTTGTCAGAAAGATAATGAGCCAAAATTTGTCAAGGTATTAACATAACACTCAACATTTATTTATTGAGCACCGTCTAGGTGCTTGGCACTATTCACTATTTCACTGAATTCCACAACAACCCCTTAAAACAGGCATTATTATTTCCATTGTATAGATAAGACAATTGAGACTTAGAGAAATGAATAACAAACTAAAGTGTAAAACTGACCTGACCTCAAGCTACCCTTGAGGCTGTGGTAAAGCTGACAACTTAATAAGTAAATAAAGCATCTAGCCCAGAGTAGGTAACTACTGTCATTAACATAATGACTTATGTTACAATACACTTAATACATGTTTCCCAGAGGTCAATCATATACCACTTTTGTACTGTTCACCCTAGTACCTGAGTCTCACAGACTAAATGATTTTCTTTAAAGTGATCAGCATTTTAGACAATTCAGATAAATTGCTCACAAAACCCACAACACTGTGATAATAATACTACAATGATGATAATAATAACAACATTGACTATTATTATTACTACTGCATGCTAAGTCTGGGGATGCACAGGTGAATAGCACAGCCTCTCTGCTTATATGAGGCTAAGTCTAATGGAAAGACACAAACCAGTGCCAAGCACATCAATGAATGTGTTATGGCAGGAACTGATACCTGCCTCTGTCTGGAAAAATCCAGGAAGACTTCACAGAGGAGGCGGCCTTTGGTTTATGATGTGTAGGATGAAGAGGAATTTTTCCAAACTACAATGAAAAAATATTCCTAACAAAGAGGCTATGTCTAAGTTCTGGAACCCCCACTTCTAGCACATGCAATACAGTGTGTTGACACATCTGTCTGTGTAAGCTGATGATTATTTGAGTCCCCTATACCTCTGTCAAGCTTGTTTCCCCCTTCTCCTAAAATATCTTCATTCCACATACTTTTGGGGCAGGGGGGAGAGAGAAATTCTCCTGAGTAATCTGCTTATTGCAAAGAAATACAACCTCATGTTCTTTTGTCATTCCCAAAGGGATGCTTCTACACGACAGGCTAATCACCTGCAAAATTACCGCAAGGAGCTAGTTCTTAGTTACGTACAAGCAGAACAGCATTCAAAGCTTCTTCACATCATTGGTTTTATAACTCAAGAAAGACTGCTCTGATTTAGCTTATTTTTCCAATTCAAACTCAGAAGATAATGGAACAAATGGGTACTGGTACCTGTCAAATGAGAGAGAAACAGAAATGCAGGAAACAAGCCTTGGGTAATCAATCCAGGCGTTTTACATCTAGTCATGGAGATAGTGTAATCATGCGGAGTCCAGAACATAAAGCATATGGCTCTTGAGTATTTTTATACAGAAGATGTTACTCTTAAAATACTGATGATGTGTCAAGGGCTGTAGATTAAACACTGCCTGGCCTCGCTGAGTTGTAGATGTCGCTCGTGCAGACTGCTTGTCACGTTCTCTCTCTCCCCATTGGAAGATAGCTACTTTGTTAGGGTCCAGGAAACATCAACACCACATCCTAGCAAAGCCTACAGTGCAAAATTTTTATGAGGAATCCAGTGTCCCCACGATTTTCTCCTGCACACAACCATCTGCCGTGGCTCAGCTGCCATGCAGAGAGGCGGCCAACTCCACTGACATCCATCAGGAGCGTCTGTACAAACAATTCCCTGAGAATGTGACTTTACAACTCTCTGCCCATTCCAATCCCTTATTATTAACAACTGGCCACTGGTTTCAAGATTTATCTCAGAACTAGGAGTGTGAAATTAAACTTCTAGTTCACTGCTTTCATAGATCTGATGATAGCTCCAGCTCCCACGATGACCTGACCCAGGGAGCTCCCCAAACTTGGCCCCAAATTGAGATGCTCAAGGCAGACATGGCTGCTTCCTATAGGTTACAACAAAGAAGCAGCTGGATGGCTTTTTAAATTTGTTTACTTTTACATACAAACGGACTATGTATTCTGAGGTTTAGCTTTTAAATTATCTCTCTCAAGTATACAGGTTGTAATACTACTACTTTCATTCTCCTTCTCTCTGGCGAGAGACACACTCACACAGCTGCCCATCTCTATCCGAGGATGAACCAACATGGTGATCTGCTGTGTGTGGCTGGGAAGACCAATACCAAACCCACATCCTCTCATACAACAGCAAGGAGGAAAACAGCACAGGGAGGTGGCTGAGAGGCAGACACACTAGAGATCCCATGCGACTGTTCATGAGCTACTGGCTGAGCTGCTCCACCTCGTTGCGCCTACTCCCTCTCAGCGAGGAGGAGTCCCCCCGACCCACTGTTGATACAGAGCTCATTCATTCATTCCTTCAACAAATGCTCATGGACAGCTGTATTCGTTTTCTATTGCTGTCCCTACACAGCAATGGCTTACAAGAACACAATTTGATGATTTTCAGTGCTGTACAATCCAACAGAGTTCTCACTGGACTGAAATCCAGAGGTCAAGAGAAAGTGATCCTTTCTGGAGCCTCTGGAGGAAGACCCATTTCCTTACTTTTTCTGGCTTCTAGAGTTCACTGATTCCCTGACTTGTGGCTCCTTCTTATATCTGCAAAGCCAGCAGCAGTAGGCTGAGTCCCATGCATGCTGCCATCTCCCTGACTCTCCACAGTCAATCAAGGTTCTCAGATTTTAAGTATTTGAATGAGTAGTTTGGGGCCCACCTGGATAACCCAGGATAATCCTCATCTCAAGGTTCTTAAGTGTAATCCCCTCCGCAGTCTCTTTGGCCATATAATGTAAGTAACATATTCACAGTTTTCAAGGATTAGGGCATGGAAATATTTGAGGACTGTGATCCTGTCTAGTGCAAGCACAGTCTACATTATCAGAGAACGAAAGGAAGTTCCCTGCTTCAGAGAGTCAACATTCTAGTGGGCAGAGACAGACAACAAACAGAAAAATATAAGCAAAGTATTCATCAAGTTAGAAGCAAGAAGTGCTATGGAAAAAGTATAATTAGAGGTAGGTGAAGAGGAACAGGAGGAGGGCAGACTGTAGTATTAAATCCTGTGGTAGTTCTGTGAAAGAGGGAGATGGGGGGATGTCACAGTATATCTGGCACTGGAGTTTGGGGGGGTGAGTGAAAAATGTGCATATGTTAAGGTGTGAGGATGCACCCCCAAAATTATATAGTTATGCAAATGGACAGCAAATCAAAAAAAATTAAAATAAACATATAAATATATAAATAATACGGTGGCAGTATATATAAGAGAGAATAAGGGGCTGGTCAGATGGCAGAAGGCATGAAATTGAGATTGTGAAAAGGTTGCAGATACTGGGAAATGACAAGCTCATTAACTTCCACAAATGCATTTAGAGAGCACATACTAGGTCTTTTTCCCTTCTAATATCAGTGATTTTTCAGTGAAGAAAACCTGCTTGAGTTTTCCCCCTCTGATTCTTAGGGTGGAGTATCTTGACCCTGAATGCGAGAGGCTGTGTAGCATAGTGGAGAGTGCAGAGGCCCTACGCTGCACATTATAAGTTGGGAGACCTGGAAACATCTTTTCCCTTCTCTGGACTCCACTTATATGAACTATCCAGTGTGATCAAATTCACAGAAACAGCACATAGAGAGGGAGCTGTCCAGGGAGAGGGAGAAATAGGTGGTCCTTTAATGGATTCAAGTTTCAGTTTGGAAAAGAGAAAAAGTCTTAGAGATTGACTGCAATACAATATGAATATAAAAGACAGTAATGTGAGATGAGTAAGGATGTGTGTGCAAGATGTTTGTAAGAGATGTTAGAAATATAAGTCCAGATTCTATTTCTATAAAGCTGTGGTGCACTCTGTGAGAAGATTATGCAAAAACAGGCCCCCACAACCTTTCATTATGAACAGTACACAAAATGGGGAGTCTGTCTAGGGTCAAAGGCAGACCCAGGACACAGGTTCTCATAGTTTCTGTGTGTACCCCCACTCCCCAGGTGAAGAGCTGACAAATTAGCTATTAGTCAAACATTGTGAATCAACACAAATAAAATAGTCCCACATATTGAAAAAGGATAAATTTGACAACCTGAGTCTAGATGGCCCATGTTAAATTATTTCTTGAATTTGTGTTAGCTCCTTTTAGTTCTTCAGTATTTTGGAGAAATTCAAGGTCACAGGACATGGCTTAGTCTGTATAAAACAAGATGTGTGGCAAAAATAAATTTCATACACACACCAATCTGTGCAGGTTCTGGGCATTAGGATATCACCTCTTGGGTCATCTGTAACACGTTCCTTCAGCAAACATTTACTTAGCAACTACCATATGCTAGCCCTTGGCCAGGCCTTGGTGAAGTGCAGGTAAATAAGACATAACCCCTGCCTTTGAGGAGACTTGGCAAAGTTGAGAAGTCAAAGAAGAAAACCTGTAATTACATTTCAGGATGTGCAAACCCAAAGGCTAGAGACAACATGAGGCACACAGAGAGAGTGCAAATAGCTCAGTGAGGGTGGAATTCAGGCTCCAAGACAGGGAGCTAGAAAGAGAGGGGGATACATAAAAAGTTACTGGGTTAGAACAAAGTACAATTTAACTCTAGTCATACGGTACGTTTCCCATTAAAGATATCCCCACAATGGCAAGGTGCCATAGAGACGACCAAATCAGTTCACTGCTTTCATTTTGCTTCCAAAGGAATGGATGCTCCATTGATCACGCCTCTTGGGAGGTATTTAAATGTGTCCTTAGCCACCTCTGGAGAGACGTATATTCCAGGGAGTTAAGAGAGTGGGTTAGAGAGTTAGCAACAGCCAAGGTTCTGATCTGAACTGTGTCTGTCACCCCCTAGCTGTGAAGCTTTGGATGAGTGATTGGACTGCCCAGTGTCTGTGTATGTAACATGGAAGAAAAGAGTAGCTTCTACTTCACTGGGTAGCTGTATGGGCTAAATGAAGTAATGGACATCAAGTGCTTGCGCAGAGTGAGCACTTTGTAAGTGGTATGGATGGAATTCATCCATTTGATCTTTCTTTCACCAGACACTTAACAGGCACTGCTCGAGACACTGGGGATTTAAACATAAATAAGGCACAGTCCTCATCCCCTCAAAGTGCCCAACCTAGTGGGTCAGCTAGTCATAATTATACAACAGGACAGTAAGTGTCAATTTGTTTTCTTTCTGCACCACTTAGACCCTTTGAAAGAGGATACCTATCTTGGTTTTCTCCTAAGGAGATAAGAAGGATGACACACAACGCCAATCAGCTTTAACGGAGTCTACAAACGAAAGGACAGTCCTAGGAAACCGGCAGCAATAGAACCAGAGACTGAACAGAACCTATTACAGTCAGGGTTCTATTCATTACTCCCTAATAGAACCTGGTAGAACTAGACATAATCCTAGAAATCAAATCAATCAACTCCACTCTGCTAGTGTACAGCGGAGACTAAAAACACCAGCCTTCCAGGTCACCCATCCTCATCCTGAGACAGTGCTCCTTCCTCTCTTCACACCTCCTCTTTTGAAATAATGTTTCCTTTCCTTTTTTTATGGCTGGCTATGATCTTCATGCCAGAATTTTTTTTCAAGTTTTTTTTTTAAGATTTATTATTTATTAATACAAACTGGGGTGTA
Source organism: Scalopus aquaticus (assembly GCA_004024925.1). Lineage (NCBI taxonomy): Eukaryota > Metazoa > Chordata > Mammalia > Eulipotyphla > Talpidae > Scalopus > Scalopus aquaticus. The sequence goes on along the minus strand of PVIJ01014053.1, from coordinate 24,992 downwards.
GATCAGAGGTGTGGGGGGGGTGAGAGGATTCACCAGAGACAGAGTGGGGAGCAGAACAGGTAGACTGACTGAAGTATACTGCTGAGGGGAGCAGCGTGTGAGGCAGGAGAGGTCTGCTGTGCCATGTGGGAAGCTCCCTGGCTGGGGACTGAACTCGTGCTGCAGTGGCTGTGAACAGCTTCAAAGTGCTGCCTTTAACCTGTTGTGCCACCAGGGAGGCCCATGCCAGAATTTTTTAACGAAGAGGGAAAACCAAAGCCAACCACGAGTTCCAGTTTTACCTACCGAAACCTGAAGCCCAAGCAGCATTAAGTAGTAGAACCATCCAGCCTTTTCGGGCTTCAGGAGCATGTTTGTGGCCACTAGTCCACTAGGAAGCACCTGGCCTGGTGGTGGGAGGAACAAGGAGCCAAGTTACAGGAATGCGGGTAATGGGTCAGCATGATCTGTCCACCCTATTTTCTAAAGATCAAACTCCAGCTTTCCCTTTTCCCCCACTTTGAGGTTAAGAGTAAGACTTGGGAATTAGTCAGAGGATCCTCCCCTGAGAGACATCAGGCAAGTCACTAAACCTCTCCTACCCCAGTTCACTAGCCTCCTGTGTTGCTTTTTGGAGGACTAAGAGTCAATGTGAAGAAGAGGAGGAGGAGGTGGAAGAGGCAGAAGAGGACCAGAATTATCCTACCGAAAACATCCAAAGGCAATTCTCACTAGTCCATTTTTGACTTTTGAACTACAAACATTTTGTATTTAGTCTTAAAATATAGTATTGCCAAATCATATATTTGGTTTGTATGTTTATAAACACGCATGTACACACCCACACACACCCTCTTCTAATCATCATAGCAACAACATTAAAAAGTTCAGACTTCAGAAAGCTTGGCCCCAGGTCATTTCACCAGAAAGTCAAAACATTAGGTCTCTTTAACTGAGCCCATTATTTTACCTGCTACATTCACCAACCTTCTCCTCAAGTCATACAAAAGATTCTAAGCAAAAACTTCCAAAGTTCACTTTGTCTCCATGTCCAGGTAAATTGATGAACTGCTGGAACCCCTGTCCGCTTGCATACATTTTCCCTTGCCCATTTCTCTTGTGGGGAATGCACATTCACAAAAGCATTTCTCCTTCAAGTAAATAAACCTTGAGTCATACATCTTTCAACACAGCTTTCCTTTCACCCATCCACCTGTTTGTTACACTAGAATCCCATCCTCCTCTGACCCTGTTCCTGTTGACCAGTCCATATTCAGCCACAATATTTCCAACATCCCAGACAGCCTTGTTCCTGTGCAGAAATTATAGCCAGGCCTTTCATGCTATTTGTTCTTCCCAGCCCTTGTGTTTGCCGTTCTGTTCCTATTGATGCGATCTCATTGAACTCTTCAAGGCTTCTTTGTATCCCCTCTTCTTTCTCTTGCTGCCTTTGAGTGCGCCCCAGCTTTATCCCAACCTCTGTGCTTTCTCTATTCCATGCCTGTCCACCTTTTGCCACATGTGTCCCACAAAGGGCTGTCCTGTCATCTCCGCCTGCTTTAGTGTCTGCCTCCATCTCTCTCTGGAACCTCTTCTTCCCTTTCTTTCCTCACCTGCACTCCTTCTACAAACACAGCCCCTTCTGAAGTGAGCTCAGCTTCCCATTCACACAGCATGCCTCCCCTCGCACTTTCCTTGTCCACACCTCTTGTTTATCCCTCATAACTTGATCACTTTCCTTCTCTGTGACCCTAATTCTCTCATCTTCACCAAATACTGCTCCCTCTCAGAAACTTCTCCTTCTCTTACCCACTCTGAAGCCTCAACAACATTATTTGTAAATGTGTCATCTGCTCTGTAATGCTTCTCCTTTCGTTCAGGGCCCTTGAAGCTATTCCCGCTGTGCCTGCCTTCTTTTCATGTCCTTCTTTTAGAAAAATGTTGGGAGATAGTCTCTTTTATACCACAAGGGTAACTATCAATTCATGCCTCAGCCCTCTGCCTGATTTTAAATAGGAGCCAAGCTGACACCTTGTTCTGTGCGCCCCCAAACACACTCACCCTTTCCTTACCATTCTCGTTGTCACTATCTTGGCTCTGGTCCTAATTATTTCTCTCCTACTCCCAGGCCCCACATTCCTGACTTATTTCTTGTCAATTTCCATCTGCCTTTCACACCCTCTATTCTAGACTGATTCCAAAAAACTACTTTGATCAATTCCCCAGATTCTAAGACTCCAATGGCTCCCCATGATTTCCAACATAAAATCCAAATCTGCAGGGGGGAATGCAAGGCACTCCATGAGCTGGTCCCTGCCTGCACTGCTGGGGTAGATGCCTGAACTCAGCACCATCCAGGTTCATGGGGGATGGTAATTAGGGACCTTTTTGTCCTTTGTTATGGTGCAACTACAGGAAACATCCAAGGCAGTTCATGTTGCCAGGCCTCTACCAGGATATTCTACTGGGAATGCTCTTTCCACTGCATTAAATAGATGATGTGCTCCTACTGTCCTTTATCTGTGATCCTATTACCCTCTAGCCTTAACAAAAGGGAGGAAAACTTGATGGAAGAAGTGAGGCATGGAAATAAAATGGAAGGGAGGACCCAAGTAAGCAACTGCATGCCATATTCAGATACTTTCTTGACCAACTGATATCACAGCTATATTGTACCAATTATAAATAAATTACTTCTCAAACAAAATGTATGGAGGGTAAGAAGCCCTATATTTCCATTGACACAGTCATTTGGATACCTGGCTGCCCCAATATAAACCAGCATGATCATAATGATAATAGAAATAATTGCTAATATACAATACTCCGGAAGACTTTTGAGATCTTTACCTATATTAATTCATTATGCTTCAGTAACTGGTGAGGAGACACAGACGTGTTAATTAAATTGCTTGAAGTCACACAGCTTTAAGTGCCTAAAGGTACAAATCTCAAAACCAATGCTATTTACTTTTAAACAAGACTGCATCCATGGTCTCCTATTTTAAGTAGCACTACTAAGATGTACCAAACTTTCTGCAACAATAGCTTACATGTGCACTGCCTCATTACAGATAATGAGGTTTTGGTCTGACATGTCCATATTAAATGCACCATAACATTTTTCCAGAAGCCCATCATGGTGAAAAGAATATGCAGTTTGAATCAGAAGACCTGATGGGATTCAAATTCCATGGATGATACTCATTAGTTGTGTGGCCTTAGGCAAATCATTTAAGTTGGACCTCAATTGTGCCTATAATTGAGATATTAGTACCTACGCTCACAGGGATGCTTGAAAGTATAAGTGAGGTAATGTCTATGAAAATATTTGGCAAAAGGTACTCATTTCAATTCTAGCAGTTCTAATCCAACACCAATACAACCATGATTATTCTCCTGCTAGGAAGATCACCTGGAGCTCCTTTAGAAATGGAAACACTACGAGCATGTGCCCTGGATTTATCCCAGTGGCATGAATAAGCAGAGCCCTGGCATGTAACCTTTTTGTGTACTGTCAGTCTTATCCTCTAGAAAGTCACTCCTTCTTTCAAATCCTCCCTTGGAATGGACCTGCAGAGATGATTTCAAAAATGAGGCAAGGAGAATAAGAAAGAAAAGCCAACTTTGGCTCCTATCATGATATCCTAGTTTTTTTTTTTCTTTTTTGTTGTTTTCCCTCCCCCAAGCTGATGCCATGGAGGAAATGTGCTTTCAGGACATCCACATTCCCAGCTTTCCTACCCCTCCAGCTGTGACTACTCCTCCTTCTACACATGCATAGCCCAGAGTTCACGCAGTCATGTCATTAGCTCCCTTCCAACATTGAAGGACCACATGATCATTTCCTGCAAAATGTTTAGTGCTTCAGCTTTGTTCCCAAGGACCATACTCTTCTCCATCTGGACAGAAGATGTTCCTTACCACAGCCAGCCAGCGACAGCTGGATTTAAACCCAGATGCCTGCCCACAACCAAAACTCATTCCAGGCTAACACACTAGCTCCACCTTTCCAGTTCCAAGAATGTTCAGTAACTCACAATTATTTAATACTCCCATACAATGTTTGGCACACGGAGTAACCTAAGAAACAAAAGGATGTAAAATTGACTTGGAGAGGGATGAACAAAGGCAGCAAGAGAGGCATCATCACTTCCTTACGATGTACCTTGCTGGAAAGCAGTACCTCTAATGAGCATAGTAACTCACATGTTTACTATTGGAACTGTACTATGTAAGATAATCAAGAAGAGCTGTCAAATCACCTTATTAGATGCTGTTCTTCAATTATCCCAGACCAGGTAGGTTCATCATCGGTTCAAGCAGCCTCTCTGTTGTCTTAGCTGTGCCCATGACATTGTCCAATGCTCTCTGCCTTACTCTGCCATATGCCGCCAGGCTCTGTTCTCTTCTGCCACCGTTGCTGCTGCCGCCACCTGCATATGCTCAGTCTCTCCAGGCCCAGGTGTGCCCACTCACACAGGCTCACATCCTACTTCAGGTGCTCGCCATCAGGCAAGCTGGTAGGACCTCAGGGATTTATCATTAATGGGAGGACGGAAAATCCTGAGCATTCTTTCATTTACCCTACAGATGTTGTATCTCCAAGATCTAGCTCCCTGCTTGGCGCATGGGAGGGCATACTAAACATATCCATTAACACTTCCATATTTTTCATTAAACTTATATCTATAAGAACATAAGTCCTATTTTGTTTATTTACTTAAGCATCTACTACGCACAAAGATAAGTTATGGGAAACAAAAAAAGACTAAGACAGTTCATGACCCCAGAGATGTGTCCTGATGCTGTCTTATAAAAATAACTTTTTAAAGGTTGGCTGAAGCGCTTATCTATCCACGTGTTCTACATGGTATTTTGAAAAGGCAGGTAAATGCACAAGCATACACAGAGGATGTAACTTTTTCATGAAAAGTCACATTCTTAAAGTTAAATACAGATGTAATACTGTAGAAGCAGGAAAACACCAGGAGCAGGTTCGCTATGAAGCTGTGCAGATGGGTCAAAAGGAAGAGTTCTGAAGCCTTCGGTGACTTTTTATACTTTTAATGGTCTCTTGTAGGGAGGCAACCAGATTCAGGGCAGGCACGGGGCTGGCAAGCCTCCCAGCCCCTGGGGAATCTTCACTCTTTCTGGGCTCTCTGGTGGCGTGTCTCTGCTGCACCCTGAACGGTCCTCTGATCCACGCTCTGTTCTTTGCTGCTGCTGCCGCTGCCCCTTCTTCTTCTCTGTTTATAAGTCCAGTCTCTGGCTCAGGTGTGCCCACTCATGCAAGCCCACACCCCACGCCAGGTGCCCGCCATCAGGCATGCGTGTAGGCCTGTAGAGCTCTATCATTGAGGGGAGTGCGGAAAAACCTGATGACTCTTTCATTTACCCTACAAATAGCAAGAGTAACTCTAAAAGCAATCCTTACCATTCATTTGTATCTCCTAGAGAAGTTTAGTTAGTATCCGACTCTACTTATCTCCTTAGAGATCTTTAATAAATCAGAACATATTGTCAGGTATATTTTAAGGTCACCTTCACCCAACAGAAGTCATGCTAAATCTCCCTATTTATACTGAAGTGTGTAATGAATACTCCTGTTTATTGGACTAACTGTAAATTCTTTCACTGACTTATTCCTACATTCAAAGGATATTAATTGAACAGCTGCCTGGTGTCAGCCCTCTGCTAGATGTTGTGCAAGAAATAATGTTCCTTGCTACCTAAAAACTCACAACATTCAACCTTCTAGAAGAAAAGCCTCACATCAATCCATTAAATTTCAGCAAATACAGTTAGGACTAAAGGTAGAACGGAATTAATAAGACAAGAGAGGAATTTCTCTTGTCTGAGAAAACAGAGGAGGAGATATTTTGGAGGGTCTTGAAAGGAAAACTGGTGAAGAAGTTGGGGATATGTAATCTCACTCTAGAGGACAGTCTTTCAAACCCTGATTTGCTAAAAGCTATTAGGAAATAACCACAAGACCCATGTGGTTCAAGTAAAATTGTGGATGGGCCTAGAGAAATAGAGATGAAGGCCACAGGATGTGTAACAAAGTCACAAGCACCACAATGGGGAGTGCTACGCTAGCCACTACACCACGGAGACTTATTTGTGCTGAAATTCCTTGAAAATCAGCATGGTACTGGGGAAAGGTGGGACCCTGGCACCAGACTGCTGCGACTGGTGTGACCTCCAACATGCTAACCCCTCAGTCTTGGTTTCTTATGCAAATGAGAATGATAAAAATAGTACCTAATCACAGGGTTGTTGTGACAGCTAAATGAGCATTTACAGTCATGCCTGATCACTAAATATTAGTAATGATGATCTGTCCATAGCACAGGCATGACTGCCAGGGATTCACTGAAAATTTTTGGTTTTCCCCAAGTTCCACTTCAGCATAAGAATGACTCAGATCAACATTTCCAAAACGGCCCATAACTGGCACTTATTCTGATCACAGGTCAGCAAATGCAGCTTGTGGGCCAAATCTGGCTCATTGCCTATTTTTCAGTTGTATTGGAACACATTCATTTGTGTATTGTCTACAGCTGCTTTTGAGCTACAAATGGAGAGCTGAGTGGTTTCAACAGAGACAGTGTGGCCTGCCAGGCTAAAAATAGTTACTGTTTCTTAAAAAAAAACAAAACAAAACAAAACAAAAAAACCAGTTTGCTGACTTCTGATAGAGAGAAGAGATATGGATGGATGGATGAATGGATGGATGGATGACCGGGAGGGAGAGAAAATGAACACTCAGATAGATACACATAACTATCTACACTGTAATGTAAATAGATATACACTTGTATATATAAGCCAGAAACCTGACTCAGGTATTTGCTCATTATTCTTTGCTTTAGCACTTACAAGATGGTGGAGACATTGAAAACTACTAGTTAAATCCATCTCATAATGTGCTTCTATGAGTGGGTTTATCTGTCAGCCATTATGTTATGTGGTGCAGAGAACAAAGTTGAGACCATTACCTTAGATCTTACAGATTATTAGAGGTGACACAGGTAGAGCTTTATTCAAAGCAATCATTTCACTAACACGAGTTGAATTACATTCCCCTTTTTCTATCACACCAACGTCAGACCCAATGGGCGCTGTATTGCAAAGACAAACTGCTGAAGGCAGAAAGCTTTGGAAACTGTTGGCCTTCCCATGGAAACACACAGTTACATTAGCCTCTGGTCTCGAAGTACAAAAACAGTCTTTGTGGTTGTCTGAAATACAAGCGATCTCAATCGCTGTTTACTGAACCTTAAACCTTGACAAAATAGGTTACTTTCAGGTCCTGAACCAGCTTCAGATTTATCCTTTCTTTAATGAAGTACAAAAGAGACCAAGCTGTATGTACCTCATCCCTTTTGTTATCTTAGAATTAGGGGCTCTTGCAGAAGGAAATGCTTTTCAATGAGCCTTCCTGGCAGATGTCTCCAGAAAACAGTGGGTGGCCATGCCCTTAGAGCAGTATATTCTAAAAACAGTTTCTGAAAAAACAATATTTCATAGGTGTCCTATACAAACAGGGAGGAGTTCCATGATTATAAAAGTTCAAAACACTGAGTAAAAAATATATTAAACACATTTCCTTCTGGCAGAATTTCTCAGGACATTATAGATCTCCAAGAGGTATAAGAAATACATTTCCCAAACTTACTTCATCAAAAAGAGCCTTTATGCATCTGATCTTCCTTGGAATGAGGCTTAAGAAATAGGGTCTTCAGATTATGATAAAGTGAAGGAAGAGGTTTCCTGCTAGATGAGACCTACCATATATACTCTCTAGAAAGCATTTACTCATTGATTGTTTTTACCTAAGTGAACACTGACTGAATAATGGATGAAAAGATGTGATATACATAACACAGTGGAATACTACTGAGCTGTAAAAAAGATGAAACCCTGCCATTTACAAAAATACAGATGGACCTAGAGGGGTTTATGCTTAGTGAAATAATCCAGAAAGATGAAGAGTATGATTTCACTCATATGTGGTACATAGAGACTAAAAAAAAAAAAAAAAAAAAAAAACAGATAAACTAAATAAAACAAAAATAAACTTTGGGACTATAGAAAAACCGGTTGTCTTGATCATTCTGCCCATCAAAGGAACAATTACTAAAGTACATGATCTATCCTACATTATCTCATAGCACCTAGGGAGACAACTTTTATGGAGTAAGATTTTACAAACCTCAGACTTCCAAATGAGCCCTAAGCTATCAACTTGGTTGTCATATAGCATGAGTAACTCGAAGACAGAACAAGGGTCCCTTGAGAAAACAACTGTTTTACACTTCATTGCATTTGATCTTCAGAATAACCCTGCAACATAGAATTTATTATTCCCATTTTCAGATAAGGAAAGTGGGGGGTCAGAAGGCAACTTAACCAACTACAGAATAGCCAGCACTGAACTTGTGTCTGCCTGGTCCAGTCTACACCCAATTCCCAATAGCATAAAGTTATTCCAAGCACTTTGGTAGTCCTGTCCAAAAGAGGTCTCTGGGATGATGGAGATGAGCTGTACCAGTGCTGTCCACTAGCTATACTACAGCCGCAACAGCTATGAGGCTACTGAGCACTCATGTGGCTAGATTTTTATTTCATTTTAATCAATTTAAATCAGAGCCACAGGAATCCCATGATTGCCATATTGAAGAGTGTAAATCTTCAGCATTCCTTCCTTAGGTACAGAGACTATTGGACTCAATTTTATAGAAACACCAAGGTAAGATAATCCAATTTTACTTTAGATATTCAGGACAGTAAGAGAGGGGAAAACGGACTTGGGGATGGGAACTGGCAAATATAATAGAGAAAACAAAGTGGTAACAGCAGAAAATGCGGGTAAGAGACAACATAAGCTAAAGGAACATGGTAGGCTAGGGATGCCCCTTTGTAGAACGAAACCACCCACAGCATTTTAATAAGCTATAAGGTGGCCAGGCAAAAGCACAGCAAGAACATAAGCACCCAGAAGCCTGGAGTAATTCAGAAAATGCCCACTTCAGTGGGCTCTGTGCCACCATTGCATGGTTCCCTTACTCTATTTGCTGTCACTGAAGCACATCAAAGATCTGCATGCTCAAAACACTAGGCACAGATTTTGCAAAAATTCCTTTAACCTAACATCTACATGCTGAACATCCCAGGTGAGTGATGTGTAACTGCCACTGAGCACTTTCAGGTGCAGGTGCCAGATTTTCTGGGACCCTTTGGGAGGTCATATCTTTTTTTCTTTTTAATTTCCTTGCACCTTTGACACAGATCCCAGAACTCAACATTTGGGGGAAGTAAAAGTCTTTCTAACTGTTCATTTTGCACCTTGATCATCTGAATGGCTGATAGCCAGTAAATTGTTAGTTGCTCTTTGGCTTTACAATTTTACCAATTCATCATTTGTGCTCTCACGCTGATCATAGAAAGGCATGCCAGAGGTTACAAACACAAGCTTTGAAACCACACTGTCTGGTTCTAGCATTGATCCTGCACTTATAGCAATGCGGCCTTGACTTTATACCAGTATACTTAACCTCTCTAAGCCCTGGTTTCCTCATCTATAATATGGAACAAGAGGGGACTTCCTGGTGGCACAAGTTTCAGTACTATGAAGCTATCCACAGCCACTGCGGCACCAGTTAGATCCCTACCCAGGGAGCTAACCCACATGGTACAGCAGACCTCTCCTGTCTCACCCTGAAATACACTGCTGAAATACAGTGCTGAAATACTCCCCTCAGCAGTGTATTTCAGTAGATCCGCCTGTTCTGCTCTCTACTCTGTCTCTGGTGAATCTCTCACCACCACCCCCCGCCCACACACACCTCTGACCTATACCCCAGCTCTTATATGTTTAAATAAACCTTTTAAAAATATATGGAACAAGAACAGACTCTCCCTCTTACAGGTGTTCCAACTATTCACATGACACGATAAAGTAAGCTCTTGTTACTGACTCAACAACCAGCTCCTCTAAGGACCCTCAGCAGGTCATCTGTCCAAACCAAGTCAGTGGGTACTTCATGTAATAATAACAGTATTTCCTGGAGATAGTGCAAATAAACATGGTCTAAAAAATTAACCAATACCATAATAGTTGATCTTATACTAATGCCCTAGATTTTTCTTTCGGTCAAAATAGAACTGTTTATTCAATAGAAATCATACAATATTAAAATTAGAAGCCTTAGAAACCATTTTATCTAATCCCCCCAATCCAATGCGGCAGTCCTTTACAAAATCTTTTTCCCTCATTTTCTCAGCCTACAGAATTTGGAAAGGGAATGCATTATTTCATGCACATCATTCCGTATTAGGACAATTCCTTAGGCCCAAACTTGCTCTTTCTAACCAGCACTGCTTTCATGGGTAAAAAGAAGAATTCTAATTCCCATTTCACGTGACAGTTTTTAAAACATTTGGAGATGGTTATTACGCTCCAAGTCCTTCACATACCCTCCCCTGACAACAAACATTCATTTCAAAATACAAACACTTTTTCCTCCAGATAAAATGTTCAGTCAGTTACTGTTACTCTCCAGGCACAATGCTGGGCTCGAGAAAAGGAGCCGAGTCAGAAGATGCCATGCCCATTCCTGGTAGGGGCAGCAGATATACATCATATACATCATACTGAGGATGATTCACACATACTTGAACTTCCAGTGGCACCTCCAGAGAAAGGAGTCCATGATTGACTTATTCTTTAGGTAGTAAGTACTTCTGTTTATCTATTCCAAGATGATCAGCCATCTTCAGTGGCCTTTTGGTGACTTTTATTAACGTAATACAACTTAAATCAATCTTCTCACTCCCCACTATCTCCTCTATAAGAAGGTCCAGGTAGTCCCTGCATTCTATTCTGCTATTCATGTTATGGTTTGCAGCTAAGTGCAAGACTGCATTTAGCTCTTCTAAATTTTACCTTGCTTGACTCAAGCAATCCTTGCTCTTTCTAACCCACCTGTGTGAAAATCGGCATTAAGCCTTTTATGTGGACTCTGGTCTTTGTATGATCTGCCAATCAGGTAGGCAAATGTCATTCACTTTCTTCCAATCCCTGAAACTGTTCACAACGAAAATGAGTTCCATGTGATTGCCTGAATTTACAGAGATGCCAGATATTCAAGGATTTCCATTCATACATTCAGTCAGCATTACTGAGAGCCCTCTGAGCAAGGCCCACAGGCAGGGGGAAGGATTATGAAGTGAAAGAGACATGGTAACTGAGCTTGAGACCCTTAGAGTCTCGCAGAGGCAACCAACACGCACATGAATCATTAGAATGCGGGACCTAATGTCAGCATCCTGGATCACAGGGGAGAGTCATTCATTCTGAGTGAGAGGATCTGGGGAGAACTAAAAGTGGGGAGGTCAGGAACCTTGGGCCTGACAGGTAAGGAGGAGTTCTGGAGGCAGTGGTGTGAAAAAGGGAAATAACCAAAACTTGTAGGAAATGGGTTTTTAAATGATGCAAGTGACATAACTATTTTTTGTTTGTTTCTTTGTTTTAGAATATTTTTTTCCCTTCTGGGAACTTTGCTGAGAAGTAGTCAATATGTTAACTGTTGTCTCATGAACCTCTCCTCCACCACAAATATTTCATTTTCTTCCAACGTTTCATTTGGAAGAGTATCATGAATTTTTCTAACTTAAAATGCAAAGCAAAAACACCCTGTGTTTACAAGTCAGGGGCAAAGTCAGCTAGCCTTGGTGTCGCAGCTCTGAACGTCTCATATGAGTGGTCTTTTACTTCCTTTGAACTTGGACTTGAAGGTTGGGTTAGGAATCTGGGTGTGTGCTCTTCCAATCTTGAAGCTCTTCATTATGGTAAATGCAGTATGGTCCTGGGGGATCTGGTTTATGTGCACAGGCTCTTCACAGTTCCTCTCTCCAATTCAGGCTCCAGTTTGACCTTGAAATGATCAAAACTGTTTGCAGGAGCCAGAGTTGAAAAACCTTCTTTTCTCCTGGAGGTCAGTGAATCAACAGAAACAACACTATCCATTCAGATCCCAAAGACAGAGTAACTAAGAGCACATGGTCTATAGCACAAGAGTCTTTCCTGTGCAGAGGTGAGGAGAGATTTGCGGATACAAAACTGTTTTTTTCCAGCACAGTGCACAGCGTCAAGTACACAGCAGGTACTTAACAACAAATACTAAATAAAGATGAAGGGATGGATGGCACAGTTTCCTAATCTCAAAATGGGATTGTCCTACTTTAAAAATATGTCAATAGTTAATTCAAACCTGAGATCTAGGCTTGTACCATTTTGTGAAATAAACTAGGACACTGAGCATATTTATTTGGATAATATGTAGATGCTTTAGAACATAAGCCACGTCTGAGAACCCCAGTAGCCAAATGAGTACATATGAACCAAATGCTTCTCATCAGCTCACTGGTCTCATCAGCCTCTCATCAGCTCACAGCTCACAAGCCTAGTAATAACCAGAACTCTATCTCTAAACCCTAGAATGGTCAAGGGAAAAGCTCTCATTTGATAGATATGCGGCTGAGAGGTAAAGTGACTTGCCCAAGGTAACATAGCTGGCAAACTGCATAGCTTGGACTGAATTTATTGCCCCTTCCCCATGAAAGTGGATCATTCAAATGCAAGGTAGAAAAATAATATGCATGAGTTTTAGTATTAACAGACCTAATAGACTCAATTAACTCCAAGATTCTTGCCTTGCAATGGAGACCCACCAAGTCTAAGACACAGGATACAGAGCTGAACTAAAAAAAATATAACTGCTCTGAAATGAACAGCACTAGATTATAACAGACCATCCAACCCTCCCAAAGTTTGGCACACAGACTGCTTGGCTGTCTATGGCTTGCACTCACTGAATTCAAACTATGGGTCGCTTCCAATGGATTAGGACATTAGAGGGCTTTGGAATGAGCATCTAAGTTTCTTTCAAAATCAGATCAGTGCTAGTATTTGAAAGCTCTAAGGGCTCCCTCCTGGGGGTATTCACCTTCCTGTATGACCTGCTAGGCATCTGCACATCAGGGCAAGAAACGAACAGGCATCAATGCTGGGGCATTTAATTTTCATGTTAATTTTTTATGACTGAGGTGGAGAGAACCTCCACCCTGTACCTTAAGTGAGCTTGGCACATAGTAGGCAATTGTTTCAAATGCTTGAATAAGCAAAGACTAAGAAAGGCCACCTGAGCTGCCCACAAACTCCCCAGATACAAGTACCAGGTGGAGGTTATCTCCACGACAACATGGTAAACCCACACATCACACTATACAAGGCAAGACTATTTCAGTACTTCATGCTAATGTCTTTTTATTTTTTTCCCAGCGAGCCACAAAGCGTGTTTTTCACATTGTCTCTGGTTAATAGGAACATCTTATACTAGTCCACAGAGACTTCCCAAGTGCAGGCCCTAAATTATCTCGGGTAGCTTGGGCTGTTTATTTGAGACACTTCTCCTCACATGAATCCACCACATTACCATTTAGTAATGCTAAGGACAGAGAAGCAATCATAGCTGGTGCCCATCTAGACACATTACACAATTCATACACAGTGCAATCACGAAATGGGATTTCTTCAGTCTCAGACACTGACGTTGATATGGCTCAAACCTAATTTTCTAGAGGACAGCACAATTCTCATTGATTTGGAGAGATGTATTCACGTTGTCTTGCTTTGCAGACTAGCTCTCCTGGAGTCCATGCAAAATAATTTCAAAACATCAAAACACCAATGGGGATGGGAAAAGCTCTCTTTCCTTTCTTAAAAGCACTGGAATGACCTTACCACCAAAAAGGCCACATTTTGACGTGATAGGAACTAACATAGCAGGGCCCTATCATAAGGAGCTGAATAATCGGAAATGTATAAAAGGATTCCATTATGTGCATGAAATGATTTACCTCTCCACTCAACTGCAAAAATTTGGCATTTCATATACATTAAAATGAAATCTCCCCAAGAAACTATTGAATTTTCTTTACATGGTATAAATACCTAAGCAATTTCACCACAGCTATATAGGAGTCCCCTTCCAGGCATATGTGTATGTGTGTTTGTTTTTGTCTTTCCCTGTAACATCTCTAAAATGTAATGTAGCTTACTCATGTGGATGCCAATATTTATTGAGTGTCTCATGTCAGAATACTTTTCATATACAGAAAGACATATATGAAAAGGCACCTGCCCTCAAGGTGCTCAGAGCCTGCTAAGAGAGACAGAAAAATGCCCAGCCTAAGAGATAATGTGATTTGGGTAAAAGGGGGGCAAGAACAGAGAAGTGAGCCTAGGCCAAGGAAGACAGAAAGCCTTTGAGAAGGGGTGGGGGTAGGGTTTGTCTATGCACCAGCCATGAACTTCTCATTAGGTATTTTGCAGAAGTAAGAACAAAGCAGTGGTGTGCATAAAAGCGGGGTTATAGCAGGCAGAAACTTAAAGCTCATTTATCCAAACTCTTCTTTCTCAGTGGAGGCTGAGTTGGTCCAGAGAGGTCAAGTAAGTAGTTAAGACACACAGACCTTCTGCCTGACCCCACACTAGAAGCCATGAGTTCCATGGTACCCAGGGGACTCTCTGCTCCTCAATGCATCCATGTGTCCTTTTATTCACTGCACTCAGCACAGGGGCTAGGCAGAGCTAACTACAGAGTTTCACTATGACTGAACTCCGAGTTTTCAATGTGGAGAGCTTGTCTATGCTTCCAGCTGGAATGAAACAACTCTAGCAAGTGAGCTGTACCTATGACACTGCCGGTGTCATTACACATTGTGAATGAATAGTTAGAGGCTGATATGGTATTAAAATGACACGTCTGGATCAAGGTACCTCCCATCACCCCTGCCCAATGAAGACAAGTAAAATCATACAGACAAAGAAAAGACTTCTATGGAACAGCAGGTGTTAGGACAACAAATAAACTTATACCTATAAGGTCAATCTCATCTTACAGTCAGGAAATACTAATTTGTTGATCTGCTTTATGCACGAGAGTTTAAAGGAAAACTGGCATAAATGGTGTTATGAAATGTTCACCCTTTCTTATGAGGTTGAACAAGAACAGTAAAAAGGAAATGGTTTCAGTCACCGTATTTCATTACATAAAGGGCTGACTCAGAAAATTGGGATATTAATAAAATATTTTCTACATGGAATTTGCTGATGAAATAAATAGCTTGATGCTTTTATGAATATCTGATATGTTACAGTCACGTTTAAGGGCAGTGAGTCCCTTTTCATAATTACTAATAGGGGTGGTTTAATTACATACATAAGTCCCAAGATATTGCTGTAATACACCAGCTGGGGACTGAAGTGCCCACTCTCGACCAGATTCCTAGATTATCTGGAGTCTGACATGCAAATCCCATCAGCTCTGATTCAAATACTTCTAGGAAGGGGCTTAGGCAATATATCTTTTGCCTTATTCATAAAGAAAAATAATCACAATAGATGCATCGATTTACTTACTGTTAACTCCCTGGGGCATAGCTACCTACTTCCTAGAAAGGAAGAATTTACTGCCATAAACACACACAGAGCAAGACTAGACAGAACCCAAATACTCCAATGCTTTCAGAATTGAAACACATGTCAGGCCTCTCCTGTGGATAAGGGAATGGTCCCATTAAATTGATAGCAATTCACAGGACAGAAAAATCTCCCTTCTCCCAGCCCCCAACAAACTGGCTTTCCTAAGAAGAGAATGAGATGAACCACTATTACAAAGACACAATACAGGGAGCATCAGTTGTACAGCATATGGTTGCCTCTCACACACACATCTCCCGCTCTGGTTTTCCTTTGGAGAATCTTTCTCTTAATCCCAATGTTAGCCCATGCAGTTCAGTGGGGCTGACCTCACTCTCTGCCTCCATGGATGAGTCTAAGGCTCAGGGCTGGCGGATGGGCACGAATTCTCCCTCCCCAACCAAGGCCACACTTACTGATTCAAGAGTAAGAAAATGTCCACGAAAAAGGAGTGGTAGGTCATTCTGTGGATCTCTCCTACCAGTGATGCTAAGCTAGTAGGAAGTCAGCCTGGATTGTTGGCAGCCATTTTGCCACTGCTTAGTCACTAACAAAGTCAACAAAGACAGGACTGCTCAAGCCCTCAGCTTTAACCATGACCACAGCTAGATTATACCTGGACTTGGTTATATCAGCCAAGAAAATCCTTGGAGACTGAAGTCATACTAAAATAGATTGTCACTGACAAGCTGATGAATCCTCACGGAGGTAGCAGGCATGTGAGGCTCCCTCTACCAACTCTCCATAAAATAAAAAGAATGTATGCGTAGAAAGGAAACGGGAGACATCTTGAAACTATGCCAGAAATTAAAAGACTAAAAGAAAAACCTAAATGTTTTCTGCCAGTCTCAGCGCCCCCTCTACTTTCTGAAGCCCATGCTGTCCAATAAGGGAACCATTAGTCACAGGGAGTTATTTAAACTAAATCAACTAAAAACTTACATCATTTTTTTTTTTAAATTATGTTTCTCAGTCATGCAAGTGACAAGCATTTCAAACACTCAGTGGTGATGGGTAGCTAGTGGCTAACTGTTGGACAGTGCAGATAAAGAACCCTTCCCATCAGCACTAAAAGTTCCAGTGGAGATCCCTGGCATAATTCTGTCCACTCCAGAAGTAGGGTGTAGTTACTACACCAACCAGAAGATCAAGCTGCCACAAAAGCTGATGAAGATATTCATCAGAGTTATTGATAATAGTAATGACTGAGCAAGAACTTAAATATACAATGGAAACAGTTAAGTGAGGATTCAGTCATTTAAGAAATACAATTTAACTGTTAAAAAGGATCATTTTGAGAGTGTTTCTTAAAGAGATGTGGGAACAATGTGTTTTTTTTTTAACAACAGAGAAATAAGGGATGGAAGACATGAACTCCACAAGTAAAATGTTTATAACAAAATGAGGAGGGAGAAAATGTTCATACAGCTCATTGTTTAATGTTTCCTATGTGTCAAATAGTGTGCTAAATATTTAAAATGCATTATCTGGTTTATTAATCAAAATGTCAGATAAAATATATTTCTATTTCACACATGAGAAAAATTAGACTTGCCAAACTTAAATAAAAGGAGTCTGGATGGAAACCCACATTGGCCTGACCTCAAACCCTTTATCTTTGCAGTTCTAAACATTAACAGTGATTGCCTCTGGAAAGAAATCACTGACTTTTTTCTCTCATATATATGTTTGTTATCCAAATTCAATAAACAAGAGCTTATTAAAGGGAAAAACTCTGAAAGAAAAATTCATTAAATTTGACTATAGCAGCTGTATGGTGAAAAAGAGATTGCTGTCTGCAATGGATCCTTGCTGAAAACGGGTTAATTATGAACACTAGGAGCTTTCATATTCTGCCGAAGCCTCTGTTCAAATCTAATTTCTCAAAGTATATTGCTAGACGCTAATGAAAACCCAAAGAGACACACGCATTCAGGAGATGTATAGCCAATGAATTTTCTGTTGTTTTTATAGTGAACAACTTTTTTTATATCCTAACATTTTTATGCCAGCTATGAAAAAGATAAATAAATATTTATGACACTCACTCAATTCCACAGTAACTACTAAGTTGCCCATGTTCTGACTCCGGTTTGAAATGTGCATATTTTAGTGGCTGGGAGTCTCAACCCTAAATGAGAAAGCCACAGAACACTGTCATTTACAAACCCTAAAACTACTCATTTGACTCACGACAGGGATTTGCCTTGGTAGCAGTACATAACAGGCTAATTAAGGCCGCTGTAGACTCAGACAGATACAAACCTCGGTGCTGCCCAGCTAACAGCTAGAAACACACCAGAACTGTCCTGGACACTGATTGTACTGAAGTTTCACCATGTATCAGAAGCACTATCAAGAACAACATATTGTACAAGGTGATTGAGAAAAGAGTCTGGGGCCAGACTTCCACTATTTAACTGTCTTTACAGAAACTTTCTTTACCAAAAATGGCCCAGTTTACTCCCTTGGTATATGGACTGAATTTTTTTTTAAAAGATTTATTTATTTATACATACAAGCTGGGGTACAGACCAGGGGCATGGGGCGGCGAGAGGGTTCATCAGAGACAGAGCGGGGAGCAGAACAGGCAGATCAGAAATACGCTGCTGAGGGGAGCAGCGGGCGAGGCAGGAGAGATCTGCCGCACCATGTGGAACTCTCCCCAGCTGGGCGTCGAACTCGCAGCGCCACTGCCTATGGCTCCACATCACAGCGTTTAACCGCTGCGCCACCAGGGAGGTCCTGGACTGAAATTTGAGTTGAGGAAGATTTATATGGTCATTACATGCAAATTATAAAGAATAGGTCAGAATTCACCAATGTTTGGTTCATTAGCTAAAAGAACCCACAGGCCAATAATCATCAGGCCTACAAATAGTTTTTGTTTGCAGTTTGTTTTAAGTTATTTAGTGCCATTTTTTTTAACAAATAGATTTCACATTTAAAATAAATATCCAGCTTTTCTTGAAATAACTGAAGACCTGGCTACTTGGGTCCAGCATTCCCTATTACAACTATCAGTTAGAGCTTAACAGTGATTACACGGTTCCCCCAAACCATCCCCTGGGCTGTTCACTCTCTAATATCAATGGCAGAGCCATGTAGGTACCTGAGCTTATAGTTCTTATACCAGGAGACACAGAAGACCATTAAAATACATATACACGGGTCTCCTTGGTGGTGCAAGGGGTTAAGTCTCAGCACTATGAAGCTATTGGTAGCCACTGCAGCATGAGTTCAATCCCCAGCCATGGATCTGACCCACATGGTGCAGCAGACCTCTCCTGTCTGGCCTGTTGCTCCCCTCAGCAGTGTATTTCAGTAGATCCACTAGAGTGCACCCCACTCTGTCTCTGTTAAATCCTCTCACCCCCTGCACCTCTGGCCTATATGCCAGTTCTTATCTGCATAAATAAATCAATAAAAATAAATAAGTAAAATAAAATACACACACTCCATCCCTGCATCTCACCTAAATAAAACCATATTTCTCCTTAGACTATTCTTTGGCCCCAGCAATAACAGAATTAAAGAAACTACTGAGGCAGCTACACAAAGGCTATGTTACCACCACCTACCCAAGCATAGTCTCATGGTTAACACTTGGGGACAAGATGCTCCATGACCGACCTGTTTACCTTCCTGCCTCACTGTCCCTGACTCAGACCACCCTACCCTTTGTGATCCATTCATTCCCAAAGCATTTAAGGCTGCCCATGCGTGGAAGTGTCAGGGTTCTACCTTCTACCTTTGCCATGGTCTCCTGAGCTACAGTGTGCCTCCTCCTGCCTCTGCTGGTGGTGCGCCTCCCTCAGTAGCCTCTGCACACCATGGGGAAAGCTACAGTTTCTGTCACACTCATCCTCTCAGGCTGGAGGCCAGCATGGTGCCCAGAACATTTTACTGCGAGCAAGATTCACCAACAAATTCTAAGTCACCGTCAAAATACCTAGCTGACCCTACTTTGCCAAAGTTCATCCTTCTCATTTTTTTACCTCAGTTAACACTGAGGTACTTAGCCACCACATTATTATCTATTTTTGATTCCTGAATTAATCCTGAATCTTGAGGAGAAAGCCTGTGTCTTTTTATGGCTACATCGGCCTTGACTGAATGCATACTGAGTTGAGTGGATAAAGGGATAGATCGCAATGTCCTCCTAAATCATTATTCCTTGTAATGGACACAGAGGTAACCATTATCCTCATCACCATCCCCACCGTCCCCATCATGACTGCCAACAGCACGCTCTCTCCTCTTGACGGACAGCAGGGACCCAGTGCACACTCCCGTATGCCAAGGAGGCAGGGGCCAAACACATACCTGCACGTCCAATGTAGCTGAAGGGAAGCCAAAGGGGATGCAAGGGACCAGCATCCCCAGAGGCAGGACTATTCTGTGGGGGGACACCTACTTCCTCACACCCTCCCACCTGACAAATAAAGTGAAACCATGGCTTGCTTCGGTCATATTTAAGATAAAGTCACCACCAAACCTTCAACCTGTAATGCACCTAGCAGCGAGCAAGCTGCGTAACGAATGCATAATTCAATTCCAGTAGTGACATGCCTGACGACTGCATCCAGAGAACATATCTCATATCTTCTTCCTCTGGAGTTTTCTGTAAGTTATGGATTAATAAACTTTCCCTAAGAATGCAGCTTTATTAATCTTGCAAAATACTCAGAAAAAGAAAATATTTTATTATGCCCATCTAAAGTGAATTATGATAAACAAAGTCCCCTGTGTGCTGACAAGAAATAAAGTTGCTTTCTGCAAGCAGCAAATTGTATTTGTGGTGGTGGTTTTTTCCCCTCCAGTCAAACTGGGAGTAAACAAAACCTCAAACTATATCCTGACCTCTGAAGACAACATGGTCCCCAAAAGTCACAGCAAACCAATTTCTGACCAAAGGAAGGGGAAATTAGCACAGGGTGGCATGGCCTTGCATTCCTCCTCTTAAAGCTATAGAAAGGAGAGGGGGAAAAAACAACAACAACAAAAAAAAGCGGTGGCAGAGAGAGAGAGGAGGTCTATCATTCACACTGAATTCTCTTCATTATATTGAAGTATGTCCTCTTCATGGGGAAGAGCTGTGTGACTCCGCAATCTATTTCACTTGCATGAAGGTGGATGGGGAGAGAGGAAGGAACAGCCATTTGAGGCCTGTCAGTGTGTGCCAGACACTGTTCTAACTGTGTGGCATGTGTTACTTCGTTTGATTTACAAAACAACCCTAAAAGAGCTAATTTGGCAACTGAGGCTTTGAGAGTTAGGGTCTTGCCATGTCTACAGAGCTAGTTATTGGCCAAGCCTTGGTTTGACCATCTGTAAGCTGGGAGGGTCACATCCATCCTGTCAATCTGATATAACTGTTTTGAAGATGGATCTAAAGTGTGTGTGTGAGTGTGTGTGTATGTGTGTGCGCGCGCGCGTGCACGCATACATAGGAAAGACACACAAATGTAAGATTACCGCAGATGGAGTGTGGATTTACCTATATATTCTGTAGAGAAGTGATTTATTTTCCTGGTATATGAACTAGTTCTTTACCTGTTTCTCTGAGACCCACTCATGGCCCCTTGCCTTGCTCTGCCCGGTGGAGCAGGAAGCTGATCCCAGCTACATTCCTAGGCTCCATCATCACCAATTGACTTCTAGTTAGCCCCCACTCAATGGGAAACACTGACAGGAGACAGAAAGGGAGAAGGGGGGAGGGCAGGGGTACCACTGATTTTAAGAAATTCCTTAGATTTGAATATAGAAGAAAAAAGGAAGAAGAGGGAGGGGAGGATAGGAAAAGAATGGCAAGTAAAGGCACAGTTTTGGGTGAAGGGAACTAAAACACCTATCTCTAAAGGAAATGTTTTAAAATTACAGCAGAAAGTCCTTTTGTTTCCAGATTCAAAATAATGCTCTAAATGGACACTTCAGTGGTAGACTTTAAAAACTAAAGGCAGAGAGAATTTAGAGAGAACCTCAAAAAGCCAAGCATTTGGGGTGTGAATGAAAAGTCAACAGCACACTTGAGAAATTCTCAGTCTTTAGAGCAACCTACAGTAACAGATATGGAGCAGAACAATTGAAAACATAATCAAGAGTGGTGTTTAATAGAATCTCAGGTTCAAGAAGCCTGAGTAAAATACACATGTCTGGGCAAGGTATCCGACAGCAAGATCAAACATAGACTTGAGCCTATGCTGTAAGACCTTTATTTTTTTAAAGAGGACAATGCTAGCCCAACCCCCAGGCCCCTTCCTCCCAGCCCTTTTCCTCCCAGTCATGTTGATTTATGGCTACTCAAACAAATCAAAACTGCCGTCTCACTTTATATATGCAGAGCAGTCAAATATATACAGAATTTTATCTGACTCCCTCATACGAACACATGCATAGCAAAGAGAAATACACATAATGTTACCAAATCAATCAAGTGGTCAGTTACTCCTTCCCTTAATCTTGCTTTCTATAAAACATCCTCTTGGAATATCAATCTAAACTAGAACAGTATGTATCATCTTCATTCCAGAAAATACAGTAAAATGTGTTGATGACAGGGTGTGAGAAAAGAAAAAGGTACAATATTTGGCAAGGAGAGAAGAGAGAATTTGAAAGTTCATCAATACTGATGCCCAGAGTAACTTGAGAGAAAAATGACTAACTTTCCCAGGTCCTAAAACATAAATATTTGAATGGGGAGAAATGAATGGGAGTTGGGCTTATGAGAGAATCAATAGCATAAGGAATTCCAAAGAGAGAAACAGTCACAGAGAGACAGACAAACAGAGCAACAGAGAGAGCATAACAGCTGGCAATATAAAAAATATTTCCATTTTATTAGATGTAAGCTACAATTTCCATGCATAATGGTGCTTCCTCAAATAAAAAAAAAGTGTTTCAGGATTTCACTACTGAAGATCTTAAGCTGAAGTGGTG
The DNA here is from genome assembly GCA_004024925.1 of Scalopus aquaticus. NCBI lineage: Eukaryota > Metazoa > Chordata > Mammalia > Eulipotyphla > Talpidae > Scalopus > Scalopus aquaticus. The sequence goes on along the minus strand of PVIJ01014053.1, from coordinate 2,521 downwards.
ACATAGGTGCGTGGAGACCTGGACACATCTTTTCATAATCTGTGGCTCTTCATCTGTAAGTGGGGATAGTCTTCACTGACCTGAGATATGCCTGAAATGTCAAACTAGACAGTAGCTACCAGCAGCAATTTGTTCCTCTGGCAGCCTCATGACTGTGTCCTACTGGAAAGGCCAAAGCAGTGTGTCAGGAGGCAGACTCACCCCTAGGTGCTGGCTTCTGTTACTCATGCTAGATGGGGTGTCTAGCCAGAAGAGGACTGGCTCATCCTGCACACATCACCTCCATCTACAGCAGACAGCCAGGATGTCTTTCAAAGATCTCTGCCACCTGGACAAGTTGCTCGCTGCTCCTCAGTTGTATCACCCCCTCACCTGTCCCATTCCACACTTCTGCACCCTGGCTGCCCTCTGGGACCCGGACACCACCCCTGAACTGTCAGCCTGTGAAGGAGAGCAGTGACCCTGGCAAGAGTGGGACTAAGATGCCTACTGCCCTTCCCTTGAGGCTGTTCTGGGTATCAAACAAGAGCAGATAAAGCTTCATAAGCACTCAGTGAACAGCAATTTTTCTCCAACGTTCCTAACTCCCCACCATCCAGAATAAGATAGACCAAAGCATCACGTTGAAAACAAATATGTAATTCGAAAACACATATTTTTAAAGATAGCATTTTAAAGTAGCAATTATAAAAAGTAGAAAGTACCTGGAAATAAATCTAACAAAAGAGCACATACCTTTATGAATAAAATTATAACCGATATTCAAAGACTTTAACTTAGAACTAAATAAATGGGGAGACTATATTTACAGGAAGAAATTAATGAATCTATAAACAGAACTCCAATCAAATCAAGAGTGTTTTTGTCTAATTTTATAATATGATTAAAAAAGTATATGATAGACAAAAAGCCAAGAGAAGTCAAGACACTTCTGAAGGACATTGTGGGGGATTTGTCCTGCCAAATCCCAAGGATTATAAAGTTTTAATAAATATGCTTTGGGCAAAGGAATAGACAAAATATATGCCTAAAAACTGACCCTAAATGGCAGGATGACTTTTTTTTCTGCATGGGAGAAAATTCAAATACAGTCCTATCTCACACTACACAAATGTGTGCGTGCACACACACACACACACACACACACACACACACACACACAATAGAACTTTAACATGAAAGGCAAAACAATAAAGCTTTCAGAAGATAATAATGGAGACTATCTTTATGACATCAAGGTTAAAAAAGAGGCTTTTTAAAACAAGACATAAAAAAGTACTAACCATAAAAGAAAAGATTGATAAATTCAACTATATTAAAATTAAGAAGTTAGCAGAAGGTTGGCGAGAATCCAACTACTATGTGGTCTATAAATCTTTTCAGCTTCCCAAAGGAATGAATTCCAGTAACCTTTGCTCATTCACTGGAACTATGTTCTAACAATACACAACCACAGCTCAAAGTCGGCATATGGCTGATCATCTTCTCTGACTTTGATTTCATCTACAATTGGGTAACCAGCACTTCTGGCTTAATTTTAGTATGTTTGTGTGGCTGTGTCCCTGTATTTAGAACTTCCAGGAGCATGCATATAACAATGTATTCTCCAGTTCGAGATGAGCACCCCATTTGCCATCATCACAGTGTTTGGGCATCATTGGACAAACCAGAGTATGGCACTGGGTGGCACCTCTCCTTTCCCCTCTGTATAGTATTTGCACTGTTAATGATCATTCATACCCAATGTTGACTTTCATTCTGCTGCCCTCTGGGATTTTACTGCTACTCTCAAAACTACTAAAAGTGACATCAAAGTTAAAACACCCTAGATCATACTCAACTATGATCAACTTCAAACCCTGTGGGATAAGCTAATCTACTACCTCCCACATAACCATGACTTAGTACAAAAATAGCAAGCCTGTGAGTCTTCTCCTCTCTTCCTCCTCTCATTCTTTCTAGCATGCATCCCTCAGCAAGATTCTAATGTCAATATTCTAATGTCTATATGCTGACATATATATTATTAATAAAAAGGAAATGAGTCTCATATGTATACGTATATAGTAACAATAAAAAAGAAACGTGTCACCCAAATAAAACATCCACTTTGGATATGTGAGCTTTATCAAAAGGATGGCCCTCATATGTATCAAGAAAGATGCTTCTTTTGGTATGACAGTGACTAATTATAACGCTATTACTGACAGTAAGTTATTGCTGAGGTGTCCCAATGATAGGACCTCCATCAAACTCCAAAGCATTTAGTCTGTGTACTGAGTAATTAATTCGTGTTGTAATTTACAAATTTTCTTTCTGATTGAAAACATTTATATTGATTATTTTTCTTACAAAAGAAGTAGATCGTTCTACTGAATCAACTATTTTAATAGGGCAGATTAGGGTAAGTGACTATTGTTGATGACTCCAAAAGATTTCAAGAAATGACTTTCAGAGGATGATTGTTACTATTCATTTGTAAATCCAGATTACAAAATCAAGAACTGCAACAAAATTATGT
>PVIJ01014052.1:0-42479 GCA_004024925.1 Scalopus aquaticus | reverse complement strand
AGATGTATGTCATGTAGAGTTTTGCCTATATTTTCTTCTATACATTTTATGGTTTCAGGTCTTACATCCAGGTCTTTTATCCATTTTGAGTTGACTTTTGTGCAGGGTGTGAGGTAGTAGTCTAGCTTCATTTTTTTGCATGTGGCTGTCCAGTTTTCCCAGCACCATTTATTGAATAGACTGTCCTGTTCCACTGCATACCTTTCTTATCAGTAAGGTGGTTTTATAATTTTGATCTTAATGAATTTTGTGACACTTGTTTTGACAGATATTGACCCCACATTTGGTCAATCCTGGAGAATGTCCCATGTGTACTGGAGAAATGTGTATATTCAGCTTTTTGGGTGCGCAGTGCCCTATAAATGTCTCTTAATCCTATGTAATCTAATTCTTTGTTTAAGGCTATTGTGATCTCACTTATTTTCTGCCTTGTTTATCTGTCCATTGGTAAAAGTAGGGTTTTAAAGTCCTCTGTCCCAAATATTTTTCCCAATGTCTGTTTTCAGATTTGATAATAATTGTCTTTATATTTTGATACTGCTTTGTTTGGTGCATATATAGAGATGAGTGTTATGTTTACCTGATATATTGATCGTTTAATACTTATTTAGTGTCCATCCCTGTCTCTTGTTACTTGTGGGTAGTTTCTGGAGACTGTTCTTGCTCTGTCATGTAGTATTCCTTGAGGACTCAGGTTGTCATTTGTTGTATTTTTTGTATTCTTATTATTTACTTTCTAAAAATTAAGGAATTCAGAACTTTTACTTTTTCAGCTGATGGCACTGTATATAAAGGAGCATTAGTCTGTAGCTGGTCTCAGTGGTGGTGAGAAGTCTTGTCTGTGGGGTACCTACTATTGTGGTTTTCCCTGCAGGATCCTTGCATAGTTTCCCCGAGATTGTGTTGATTTTTGCAGGCTGAGTCTGCTGTTGCACTGGTTTAGGGAGCTTACATGTACCAGACTGAATTCAGAAAGGCTTCAGCGGGCCATGGCTCCACCCCATGCTTGTCCAGTCATTGTTCTTTCTTAGATATTCCACATCTCTGCTTTTTTATTTTTGCTTGCCACTTTTTGACATGTCTACTTTATCCATTAGAGTACTTGCCATTTTAATCATGCCTAACCCCTCCCTCCCGCCCTCCCTCCCCTCCTTCCCCCTTTTTTTCCTTTTCCTCTCTTTTCTTTTTCTTTCATAGAAGAATTGGTGTATATGCCAGAGGTGCAGGGAGAGAGGGTGAGAGGATTCACCAGAGACAGAGTGGGAAGCAGAACAGGCAGATCTGCTGAAATACACTGCTGAGGGGAGCAGCGAGCGAGGCAGGAGACCTCTGCTGCGCCATGTGGGTCAGCTGTCTGGCCAGGAATCAAACCCAGGCCTTAGTGGGGATAGCACTGAGCCTTTACCTGAGGCCAACAGAGAGGCCCCATGTCTGTTTCTGATGCCTGCTCTGTCTCTTCACACTTTTGTTATGCTTTGTAATTTTTTCTTGATTGATGCGCATACTATACTGTGTGACAAGAACTGTAATAAGTCTTTAACAATGTGGTGATGATGTTTGGGAGGAGGGTAAGCATTCTCTAGTTCTATGATTAGGTTATAGTCTTTGATGGGAATATGCAGCTGGACTGTGTACTTAACAATTGTTTCTTAGTTTTTTCAAATACCCTCAGATGTGACAGGATGTTTAGAATGATATTGAGTTGGGTACATACCTTTTTCTATGTCTCTTAGTTTTTGAATATACCTTAGGAAGTTAGGCTCTTGCCAACTAGTTTCCCCTTGAAGGGGATGCAACAGGTTAATCCTTTGCACTGGAGCGGCGCCACTGTGGCGCCCGGCACCCTGGGGGTTTAATGTGTCCACTCAAGTGGCACCCCTAGGGTGCCCAAGCTGTTTGGAACTCGATATGTTTATTTCTGATGTGTGATAAGATATTCTTATCGCAATTACTTTCGTGGACCAGGCTCAGCCTGTGTCCTTAGCCAATTCTTAGCTTAGCTTAGTTAGTCCAGCCTAGCATTGTGATACGTGTCCTGACAAACCGAGGCTGCATCTTGGGGATTGTTTTACTAAATTATCACACAAAAACCAATTACAGAGTGTAATATTTAACAGATTTTGTTGTATTCAATGTAAAAATAAATAAATTGGTGAAATTTTATTATTTGTATACGTTTGTTTGAGTATAACATTATTTCAAAGTACCTGTAAAATGCTTCCCTAATATAGCTGAAATTCTCTCGAGTTGCTGGTTTGGTGCGAAAAAGGCCTCGAGTGCAAAGGGTTAAGTCTCAGCACTATCGGCAGTCACTGCATCATGGGTTCTGTCCCTGGCCAGGGAGTTTCTCACTTGGTGCAGCAGACCTCTCCTGCCTCGCCCGCTGCTCCCTCAGCAGTGTACTTGAGTAGATCTGCCTGTTCTGCTCCCCACTTGTCTCTGGTGAATTCTCTCACCAACCCCCCCTCCGGCCTACACCCAGTTCTTGTATGCATAAATAAATAAATCTTTAAAAAGAAAAAAAAGAACAGTGTGTTCTGACTTATTTCAAACTGGTTTCTTTTTCCCTACTCCTGCTTGGTAGCAAAGGGGTTTTTTTCTGTGATATTTACTGTGAGGTCCTAGTCAAAGTCCTGGAGGTGAAATTCAAAAAAGTGTTATGGTTCTCCCCTGACTGGCTGGTACTCCTAGAAATTTTAACTCTTAGACTTTTCTATTGTTGCTACTCATCAGTCACATTTGGATTTCCTGTTTCAGCATTGGTACCTATGGTTTCCTCTGTCAGCTTTGCTGAAATAAGCTGTAATTCCCTGTGTTTATCTGTCTCTCCCATCTGTGGTGCAGTGATTTACCCTGTGTACTCACGTCTCTCATGGATCTATAGAGAGTTACCGGTTTTTCAGTTTGTTCTTCTATTTTACTTAGTTTGGAGTTGGAATTTCTGAGGTCTTTCCATGTAGAGCTGGAAATGGGAATTCCCCAGATTCTTTTTAGGATAGTGGAATTCTTGTACTCTGAATTTCATATGATGTTGAAGTATTCACTTCCTTTTGAAGGAAGGTGCCAATCTTTTTTTTTGTAGTTTTTGTTTAAAGAGAGGTTTGCTAACATGGAATGTATTTCAAATGGGTGTAATGGGCCTTCATATCCTTAATAAAGCTCAAGGCAGATTGTGAAAAGCATTTTCCAAAAACAAAGATTCAAAATGGAATTTTTAATATGTAATAATGATATTTGGCTGTGTGAGTGAAGACTTTGTTTATTGTCTTTCCATGCAGTCCTTGTAAGTTTATATGCCAAAATGTATGTATGTTTTATATTTCCTATTAGTGGTAGGTATATGCAATGCACATGTATAACCTTTGTGCTGTTATAATTTGTTTCAATTCTGTATTCAAATTAGAAGGAAGAAAATAATTCAGTCATTTTCATATATGTGTGTTTCTTTAAGTTACTGTTTATTGCTTTTTGCTCTGACTTATGTTATTGGTTATGGGGTTGATAAAGTTAAAGACAAGGTGGATTAGTTGGAGGAATCCAGACACAAAAAAGAATTTCCAATAAGTGGGATATTTAGCTACAGGTTCTCTACCTTTGACAGCTTGAAAATATTGTTTATCTTGTGCTTTAGAAATACGGATTCTAAAACAGTGCAAGGCGGGGGACAGGTTCATGGATTCTCACCTGCGCACTCACAGTCACAAGACACCACTCAGGCTCAGGCTGCAAACAAAAGGATTTATTAATAAAGGAGAGATTGGGGAAAACGAATGAGTTTCTAAGGCCACAGTTGTTCAGCTGTCTTCCCCCAGATAGTGTCCACAGTTTCCAATAGTCCAAAACAAAGGCTGCTCCTGCAAGAGCAAAACTGATCATGCCCTGAGTTTTACATTGGAGCTCAGGGTCTCCTGTTTCAGTGTGGTGTCTTAGGGTCTTCATTAGCTTTGTTTTGCATGGGTTTTGTCAAATCTTTAGTCCATTAAAGTTACTGTATCTTTTTAACCGTTAGATTTTATTTTTCCCTCATTGTTAAAGTTTAAAACCTTGACAAGAAAAGCATTTCTGTAGTTCTCTGAAATATGGCTGATTACTAACTAATATTTCATTGTTACCATTTTTTCCCCTATTTAAGTAATAATTATGTAGGTTTCAAGTGTGCAGACCTACGTGTCAACATATGTATATACTACATTATGCTTATGACTCAATGTCTGGTTTCTGTCCTTGTTAAATGTGAAAATTAATGTGTTAGATGTTTAGTAACATTCTAAGACCGGTTGCTTCTAAAGAATTTTGTTAGAACCAATGCGGAGATGTTTTTCTTTTCTAGTGCTACTTGGGATATGCATTAGGTTGGAGAGGCAAAAACCTAGTAATTGGTAGCCCATGACTACCTTTTCCATTACCAATGCTGCCAGCCTCACAGAAGGCTGAAAAGCAAATGATAGTAGCTTGGTGCATAATGCCAAGAGATAATGAAAGTTTGAAAAGAAAAGTGTTTGTTGAAAACAATGTTCATTTTCCCATTTCTTCCATTTTCTGTATTCAAATCCTACTCATTGCTTATATGAGACCCATATCAATTGTTACCTTCTCTGTGAAGCAAATTGTGATTTCTCAGCTGAAAGTTACTTCCTTTCTCTGAAATGTCACAGCATACTATTTTTATCCTCTTAAAACCTTCATTATTTCCTGAATTTATATGTATTGCTTAGTTAGTGGCCTTATGTTTCCTACTGTATTCTAACCTCTGAGGGTGATTTTTGTGTATGATTTACCTTTGCATGCTGGATTGCATTTGGTACATAAACTTAGTTTCTATTCAGTAAGTTAATGGAAGATAAATTGACAGTAAATTAAGAGACCAAAAATGAAAGATCTTTTTGTTTTATTTATGTTACAGTTTCTTGTTCACTGGACTTGTGGTAGTGGGTGGAAGGTGGTTCAACATAGCCTATAGTCGTTGTATATACCTGTTACAATAAAATGATTAAAATGGTAGAACATTTATCAGCATGCTGAAAGTTGTAGGTGATGAGAAATATATGTCTGTGAGCAGGTTTTTGAGTTTCCTTAAATGTCTAATACTTAGGGGATTATGGCAGATAAATTTTTTTTTTGCAGTTCTGTTTTTGCAGTTTTTGATTATTAAGACCATTCCTTTTTTGTTAATGTGATGGCGATGTCTGAAAGTACTTTGCATCATTTCTTACTTACTGATTTTACTTAATGAAGATCAGATTTGCTTTAGGAAACATTTTTTCCTTTTTTATTTTTTCTAAAGATTTATTTTATTTATACATACAAGCTGGGGTACAGGCCAGAGGCATGGGGCGGTGAGAGGGTTCACCAGAGACAAAGCAGGGAGCAGAACTGGCAGATCGTTGGAAATACACTGCTGAGGGGAGCAGTGGGCGAGTCAGGAGAGTCTGCTGCGCCATGTGGGAATCTCCCCGGCGGGGTGTGGAACTCACGTCACCGCTGCCGACAGTGCAGCACTGCCAGGGAGGCCCCATTTTCTCCTTTTTTCAATCATGTTAAGTTTTTAAACTATGTTTTAGACACGGGAGAATATGATGATGATTTAGAGATGGACCTTGCTAGCATAGGTCACACTTTTAAACATACTGTTTCATTTGTTTTTCTTCTACTTTTTTCTCTTGAATGCTTAATACTTTAAATACATTAAATGTGATTTTTTTGTTAAATGTTTACTTTCATATAGAATATAGATAAAATTAATAATTGGTTTTACCATTGACTTACTAAGGTCTAGTTACTTTTAATCCTAATAGAACATAGCTCTAATAGTTGATGTTAAGGAAAGTCAAGGAAAGAAAGCTCTTGCTTGAAACTAAACTTCCGATTTTAGTTGTCTAAATGATGTTTATTTTCAGTTGGCATGGTTCACTAATAAAATTTTTCACTTGTTTCCTCAATATTTTATAGTCAAGTTAAAGGCAAGTATAATTTAGCCTTTGAAAATTTTAATTCCTAAAGCACATTGTTTTTTTTAAAAAAGTGGTATTACAGTTAAATCATCTGATAAGAGTAAGCTTCTTATATATGGATCTCTTAGGATAATGGAAGTGTGTGTTGACACTGAAACTTGCAGATATTTTCTGTTAATTATTTCTCTGTTATTGCTATTAATTCCAGCTAAGTTAGATTAATCTTAATCTTTTGTTCTAAATGTGTGTTTAGTGAACATACACTAAGTGAAAAATTTTACAATATATGTTCAAAGATAAAATTTTTTAAGATCAAAAAGTACTTGTCTGTTACTTGTTCTTTTATAATATTTAAGAGGAAAACATTTCCTCTATATTTACAAATTATCTGAGATAAAACACTCATTAGTAAAAATAATTGAACAATAGTTATAATAATATCATGTATATATTGTATAAAAAGTTTAATTTCAGGTAATCTTTCTGTTTGGCCTCTTCTCCGTAATTAGGTTAAGTATTTTTCAATTCAACAAAAGTTTTCTGTTTTCCATGATAAAGGAGTATACCCTTAAATTTTACTTGGTGCATTGTGCATTGTGAAGAATTAATGTTAGTTTTGCCTGACAGTATGGTGTTTGGGTAAGAATTACATAGAAATAAGTATTTGATTACTCTAGGTCTTTAAACATGATAGAAATCCTGAATGAATTTTAAGCAAAAGGAAATATATAATAACACACATTCAATGACAGGAGGAGCTGAAATAAATAACCTTATCTCTCACCTTTAGGAACTAGAGAAACAAGAGCCAGCAAAACCAAAAATCATTATGTAAGAGGACTGCCCCAACCCCACAGCTCCTGGATCAGTGCAACAGAGCGTGATTGTCTGCACTGCTGCCCCCTCTAGCAATCAGGCATGTAGCAAGTATCATGGAGTTCCGTGGGCTGCACACTTGTTGCAAGATGGCAAGACTAGAGCAGGCAGGTTGGATGCACTGGTGGGATTTCAATTTTGAAACCAGTAGGGTCAAACCAGATCAATCAAGTTTGAGCTTTCATGTTACAATCAAGTTTTAGTAACAGAGCCAGTTTTGTAAACAGGTTATTGGGCTTGGAAGTTGGGCCCCCTGAAGGGGATATAAGTCAGGTTTTCAGATGTCTTGGCACACTCATCTGGATTCTTGCCCAGAAATATCTTTGATGCAGACCTTTAAGACCTTTGTTTTAGGGACACTGAACTCTGAGACCTTTGAGATCTTTGTGTCAGACATTTTACTCTTGTCCGATTCACCTGAGCTGTGTATCACGACCCTCGCATCAAATTTGCCATCTGACTGCTGCCTCTAGCCCTGTCTCTGCCATTACCCACTGACTGGCACTGTTGGTCTGTGTTGGCACCTCTGAAAGAGCTGTACACTGGCGCCTGGTACCCTGGCACTACCTCTCTGCTGTTGTCCTGTGCCCAGCATCTCTAAGAGCTGTAAAACTGGTACCTGAATCTTGCTGCCTTCATATAGCATTGGTGGGGATTTAGGTTGGCCTGCCCCTATGGATAACAGTATTGAGTTTTCTCAAAATATTGAAAATAGTTCTACCATATTTTTTAGCAATTCCACTCCTAGGCATCTACCCACAGAATGCAAAAACACTAATATGAAATAATATATCCATGTCTGTGTTCACTATTTACGGTAGTTAAGTCATGGAAAGAACCTATGTGCCCAAGGACATATGAGTGCATCAGAAAGATATGGATATATATGTATATGTCTATATTTAAATAAAATGAAATATTACTCAACTTTTTTTTCTTTGTGACTACATGGATGGAACTGGAGGGGATAATGCTAATTGAAATAAGCCACAATGAGAAAGAGAAATACTGGATGATTTCTCTTATATGTGGAGTATGGAGAAAGAAAGCAAAGAGTCAGGTCAACCTAACCTGGAATTCTGACTGTTAGAATTGAAACTACCAGAGAGGAATGGTGATGGAGGAGAACAAAATGGGCCCGGGGTCATGCGTTGGCTCGGTTGCCTCCACCACTATGGTAGAGGACTATGTGTGTCTTAATGTTGGGTATGGTGTGGTGACATGCATCTGTGGAGATGTGATCCTGTATCTCTGAGTCATATACAGTATTGTAAACCAATATAGCCTCAATTTAAAAGTTTCTTTTTAATTCATATATATAAATGATGGCGTTTCTATTGCTAAAAAGTATGTTTCAGAAACTGTAGACGTGACAAACTGTTTTGGTTTTAAGAATATTTTATATAAAATTGAAAATGAAGGAAAAATACTATTTCATAGTTTAATTAGATACTTCCCCTATTTTTCTTAACTATTCTTGTGTTATATAAGCAATTTTACATAGACTGATATCTCTAATTTGTATTCTCTCTAGTCTGCTTTCTATATCAAATGCCTGTAACTTCTAGTCCAGTGGCTAGAATATGGTATGTGCTTAATAAAAGGTTGATGCTGTTAAGCACTCTTGTATAATTCTAGTCATTGATTTGTAAGATTTAAAAAAACACTCAACATAGAAATATTGAGGCATAATTGTTTACTTCTTTTCATGAAAACACAGTAAGCATAAGACTTTTTTTTAAAAAAAAGATTTATTTATTTATGCATTCAAGCTAGGGTACAGACCAGAGTGCTAGGTGGTGTGAGGGTTCACCAGAGACAGAGTGGGGAGCAGAACAGGCAGATCCACAGAAACACACTGCTGAAGGGGGCAGCAGGTGAGGCAGGAGAGGTCTGCCACCCCATGTGGGATCTCCTCGGCCGGGCGTCAAACTCGCCTCTCCCCTGCTGACAGTTCCACAGTGCAGCGCCTAACCGCTCTGCCACTGGGGAGGCCAGGCATAAGATTTTTCTAAGGAAACAATTTAGTGTTATATTACTGAAGGACTTTTCTAATAAAATTTTTTTATTTTGGAAAATTTCAAACTTAGAGAAAAAAGAACAGGATAATGATTCCTAATGTTCCTATTTTAATAATTGTCCTTAAAATAAAAATATCTTAATAATTATTCACTGGTTGCTGGGATCTTTTATGCATAGCTCCATCCACTTAACTGTTACTTCCCTTTGTTAATTTTAAAGAGTCTATCATTCAGCTTCTAAATATTTCAGTATGCATCACGAGAAACCAACTTCTCCTTTAAAAAGACAACAAACCCATCATTTTAACTCACTTAAATTTTTTTCCTTATGCACACCATATACTTATTCAGTGTTCATATTTCTTGTCACCTCTTTCTCTTGTTTGTTAAAATAATTATGCAGATAGTATTTCTACTGGTTAATGCATCTTAAATTTGCTTTAATTGGTTGGCTCCCTCGCCATCTCTCTGCAATTTCCTAGAAATCAGCTTCAAAAATGAGTGATGAGTTTGTAAAAATTATTATTTTAAAGTCCCACATTTCAGCATATTTTATATGTTTTAATCCATTGTAATTATCCTTCTTGACTCTTCGTCCTGTATAAACCTCTACAAGTTGACTCCTGAATCCTTTTGTTCTAACTGTAGTAATGTTCTGTTAAGAAAAGATGTTCAGCTATTCGAGTTTTTTTGTGGTTCCATATGAATTTCATCAGTATCCGTTCTATTTCTTTGAAGAATGTCTTTGAGATTTTTTTTGAATTTTTTTTTTTTTTAATTTATACATACAAGCTGGGGTACAGGCCAGAGGCGTGGGGCGGCGAGAGGGTTCACCAGAGACAGAGTGGGGAACAGAACAGGCAGATCAGAAATACACTGCTGAGGGGAGCAGCGGGCGAGGCAGGAGAGGTCTGCCGCGCCATGTGGGATTCTCTCTGGCAGGGCGTTGAACTCGCGTCGCCGCTGCCGACATCTCCACAGAGCAGCGCTTAAGCGCTGCGCCACCGGGGAGGCCCTGTCTTTTGAGATTTTTTTTTTTTTTAAAGATTTATTTTTTACTTATACATACAAGCTAGGGCACAGGCCAGAGGTGCGGGGCGGCGAGAGGGTTCACCAGAGACAGAGCGGGTAGCAGAACAGGCAGATCAGAAATACACTGCTGAGGGGAGCAGCGGGCGAGGCAGGAGAGGTCTGCCACACCATGTGGGATTCTCCCCGGCCGGGCGTCGAACTCGTGTCGCCGCTGCCAACAGCTCCACAGCGCAGCGCTTAACCACTGCGCCACCGGGGAGGCCCCTGTCTTTGAGATTTTTATCGGGATCGCGTTGAATCTGTAGATTGCTTTTGGTAGGATGGCCATTTTGATGATGTTGATTCTTCCAATCCATGAGCAGGGGATGTCTTTCCATCTTTTTGTGTCTTCCTCTATTTCTTTTAACAGCATTTTGTAGTTTTCTTTGTATAAGTCCTTTACCTCTTTTGTTAGGTTTATTCCCAGGTACTTGATTTTTTTGGTTTGGATTTTGAAGGGGATAATTCTTTTAATTTCTTCTTCTTCAGACTGAGTGTTTGCGTATAGAAAGGCTACTGATTTTTGTGCATTGATTTTGTATCCTGCTACGTTACTGAATTGGTTTATAGTTTTGAGTAGTTTTTCTATGGAGTTTTTAGGGTTCTCTATGTATATAATCATATCGTCTGCAAATAGTGACAGTTTAATTTCTTCCTACCCAAAGGACACAAAAACACTAATCAGAAAGGATACATGCACCCACATGTTATTGCAGCACTGTTTACAATAGCTAAGATATGGAAACAACCCAGGTGTCCAAAAAAAGATGACTGGATCAAAAAGATGTGGTACATATACACAAAGGAATACTATTCAGCATTCAAAAAAGACAAACACATGCAATTTGCAGCAACATGGATGGATCTAGAAGCAATCATGATCAGTGAAATAAGACAGAAAGAAAGAGAAAATTATCAAATGGTTTCACTTATAGCAGGAATATAGGGGCGCCAAATAAAAATAGACATTCAGCAGGGAAGGAGGGGAGGGGAAGGGCTCAAGAGGGGGGAAGAGGGGAGCACGGGGGACTATGGTGATGATTCCACGGGTGAACAGGTGATGGGTAACTCATGGGGACCACACAATAATGTAAAAGATATGAATAACAAAAATAAATTATTAAAAAAATTATCAATAAAAAAATTTAAAAAAAAAGAAAAGATGTTCATATTGTACATTTGCAGGGAGTTAGCTATTTTACCAAGGAATCATGATTTATAGACGGATTCAAAAAATTTATAATGTATTTCATTCCTTTAAAGTAACCTCTTCACTGTGAATTAAAATTTTGATTTAACTTAGACAGTTGTGATTGAATGGGAAAAATGAGTAGGTCACTTTTTTTAGAGTTGTCTACTATATGTCAGAGTTCTGCAGTTTAGTCTGTCCCCCCCACCCCCCTGGAATTTCTTGTATTTATAATAAAGTTCATCTTTAAAGATGATCTCATTTTTGTGGTGGAAAGATTTGAATGAATTTAGAGTAATGCATATATTTATAAACAATTATTTCCCTTATATAAGTAGGATAACAGATTTATAAAGTTATGATTTTCTTTTAGTAGTGAAACATTGTGATACTCAGTAATTTGTATAACTGTTTATGGTTCACTGAGTGAAAAGTAGACTGCTTTTAGATATAAAATTGGTGTATGAGTGAACAGAAGGTTCTTTATAAACAGGACAGGGAAAAAGTAAGGATAAAAAATATTTAAAGATAACGTACTAGAAAATGTGTTTAATATTATATGACTAGTATTATAAATACTTTATTTCATGGTTTATAGTTAAATAAATCTTAGTCAAAGCAATAGTTTCTCCAAATGCATATATAATTAAGAGTATTTTATCCTATTAGGTTTTCAAACGTTTACTGACTTTAAGAAATAAATGTTTAGAAATGTCAGTGCTTGGTTTGTGTCTCAAGGGGAGCTTTCTCAAAACAACTGAGAGCTCATTAATGAAACGCTTGCAGTTTATTTTCCACAGAGATCGATCTTGAACTTACATGCCAGAGGTTCCATAGAAGTATCTTCCAGAAATTCTCTGAGGTAAAGAGCAATAAGTTAGAGGGGTCAGGCAGGACAGGCATGTGTACTAAGTTGGGATACCTGAGGCCAGATTCTGATGAATGTGTTCACATGAAATGAAAACAAGGAATGGAGAAATAGTTAATGTCTGTCAGAAAGTATTGTGGTTGAAACTGGTTTGAAACTGTCAAATCCGAGATCCTGTTGAATTCAAGATAACCCTCCCATGGGCTTTGGAAATCTTTCAGATCTTGACCTTAAATGCCATCGATCCTCAAACCATCTCCTCTTTGAGCCCAATCAGAATGTGGTCTGTTGTTAATGAAACATCCTGTGTATATTTGTATCTGCTGCACTTGCATGTGCAGGTAGTACCATCATTTGCTTTATGCTTGTACATCAACTATTGAAAATCTTACAATATTTCACAACTTTGGATTCAAAGATTGGAGCCTTTTTCAACAAACTCTGAAGAAAATGTCTAGTCATGATAATCTTTTAACAACTTCTTATTGTGGTAAAATAAATGAGATCACATTCCTTTACATTTATTTATTTTGAGCCTTATTTGATACATATATACACACACATATATACACACACATATACTATATACTATATATCCATATATATGGGATATATAGTTTATAGTATATGTATAAACTAGGGGATAGTAAACTCTCCAGGGCAGTATATATATATACCTTCTACTTCTAGGTTTTTTTCCCACAGAATCTTTCATACTTGCTAATAAGAATTTGTAGGCTTAGATCGACTTTTAGTCAAGTATTGGGTGTTGGATATCTATTTTGTAAATTTATAAAGGAAATGTATTTATTGAAAAAGTTAAAAGTTCAAATTTGACAGTCAAATCTTAATGTGTATTTTCTCCAAATATGGTCAGCTTTTGGCTTGCCAAGAAAATGTTAATTTTCTGAATAATATTATTGTCAGTTTTCAGATTTGGTTAATAGCAGCACTCTGCTATGCCCATCTTTACACAGTTTTCTGTAATATTATTTTCTAATGTCTCCTAATTGTGCTCAGGGAATTCAAACTAATCTGTGTCCTAGGAAAACTACTTTGTTGTTAGTTTTTTTTTTTTAATTAAAGTTACATTACTTTAAGTGTTGCTTGTGTTCTCCCTTTTTAGATGTTACTTCAGCACACCCACCACTCAAGCACCCATAGTCCACCACCATAGTCCATTGTTCTCCCTCCCCTCTTAGTTTTTGCTCCTACCCCCACACCCCAGCATCAGTTCTGCTTTCAGTTTTCTAGGGTTCGTTACTTGTTTGGCTTTATCTGACCCTTTGTTTGGTTTCTCTATGTTCCACATATAAGTGACACAATCTGGTATTTGTCTTTCTCCTTCCAACTTACTTTGCTTAGCATAATCCCTTCCAGTTCGAATTTATCTTTTTTAAGAGGTAACTAATAGTTCATTGTGTATCTATACCCCACATCTTATTCAGAAGACTACTACTACATAAAAAAAAATTAGTTCAAGTGAAATTCTATGTTAAATTTAGAATTATGTATATATTTTTATATGCCCTCTAACTTAAGTTTTAACTTTTGTATATATTTTCCCTAAGTAGTCTATCCCATGTTTGTCATTTTTCTTTGCTTTTATATTGTTTGTTTGTTTTTGGTATATCATCTCTTTAGCTTCAAAAGTTCCTAGAGGACTGAGAATAATTTGTCAGTTTTTGCATTATATAAAAATTTACATTTTTCCTTTGCAGTATATTCTTTCCATGATTATTCAAGATAGGAAAAAAAATCATATTATTGGATTTATATCATGTTGCCTAGACACTTTACTAATTTCATGCATGGAGTTTTTACCTATTACATACCAGCTATACTCATGACCTTCATAGTTTCTAGGAATCCCAGATATTCTCAGCTACATAGTAATCATTATAAACATATTAAAAATACATGTAGTGATGAGGATGGCAGGTAGACTATCTCAATGTGAAGCATCCCTCTGATAATATTTGTTTGATAAAAATATTTTTAATAACAGGAAATATGCATTCTGAAACTGCTGTCAAAACAGCAGTTAAAAAAATTATTGTGAAAGCAAAAGGAAGAGCAGCAGATTAGATTTTCTTTTCAACTCATAGAGAAGAAGAAATAACTTTAAAACCATTGAACCTACTAATTTTCCAGAGAATAAATCAGATTTCTTACACAATTCTCATTCATTTTATTTCACAGACAGGACCAAAGTTGTTCTACCTGTGAAATTCTTTCTTGCTTCTTTGCAGATATTCTCTAGACTGTAAAGCTTTTATACTCCCTGATAAACATAATCACCACTTTGTCAAGTACTATTACTAATTCCACTGCTGTCTTTGAGCATTATTGTAGGTAATGCTGTTGATAATAGAAAACTATTTGATTAAAAGAGAAGTAATAATGGTAGTGGTGTTGGGTGAGAGAGGGGAGTGAGGGTGAGGTAAAAATACACGTGTACTTTTAACAATAATCAGGCAGACGTTTTCTCAGTTTTTTTCCGGTGGTGTTTTATTGGTTGGATAACTTAAAACTGCTGCTTAGATTGTCACATCCAAATACTTGGAAATATTTTTGAATTTCAAAGATTTGCCAAATATAATACCCTAAAACTCCCTAGAATCAATTTTCCAAGAGAGAGCAAGGAGGATGCTACAGTGTCCTAGTGTCCTAATTTCGTAAGTCATACACCATTCACTTCTGCTACAGTCTACTTATTAGAAGTGCCAATAACACTTAAGAGGGAAAGTAGATTCTAGCTTTTGAAGTGAGAAGTATAAAGAATTTGTGCAATTTACATGAAAACCAGTAAAATCACAGTACAATTTTGAGCAGTGTATTGTAGAAATATGTTATTTGTACCAGTGCAAATAAATAAGATTTATTATAGTTTCTTTTTGATGTCATTTTTAGGTTTTGCTCAATTTACAGAAATACCATGGAAGTTTACATTGCTTTCTAATGTCTTTAGAATAGTTTCAAGTATTATTAATCTATCTATAATTTTAAGAGTATGTTAAAATTTTCCTTCGAAACCGCCTGGCCTGGGACTTTATTGGGAATGAGCTGACTACTTTTTGGGGAGCTGTTTAATTACTTTTTAAATTTCTTTCAGGATATTTACCTTATGTAGATTTTCTCCCTTAAAACCATTTCTGGTACCATTTTCAAATACTTTTTAAGACAAAATTTAAGTTTATATTCAAAAGACCTTATCTTTTGTTTTTGTATATTATCAACCAATTAAAATTAAAAAGTGAAATTACATACCTAAATATTTTATGCGTAATCAAACATCAAAAATATATCATTTATTTAATGAGAAGTCTGCCTCTTATACATGTTTGTTTTTTGCCTGTAGATAAAGGCATTTTTAATTTGATAAATAGTTTTGAGGGTTTTTTTGCATGAAATAATTTCCCATATTGGGGACAATGTGATTGTGTGAATGAACTATGTGATGGATATTTTTTATTTCAAAGAACTTTGTATATAAATTTTAAATACAGCCTTTTATTTTTTATTATTTAAACATCTTTATTTTCTCACAATATAGTCTTTCTCCCCTCTGGGGCAATTGTCAAAGTTTTCTCATCCCCCTACCACCTCCCAAGTACCCACAGTCCTCCACCACACTTTCCTCACCTACTCTCTACTCTTCCCCTTTCCTTTCCCTTATCTCTTCCCTCCTGAATGTCTCATATCTAAGGTCTGCTTTCAAAGGTCGGCCTTACAGTTTGTCTCTATTTGATCCTTTCTTTGGTTTCTCTAGATTCCACATGTAAGTGAAACCAACTGGTATTTATTTTTCTCCTTCTGGCTGACTTCGCTAAGAATAGTCCATCCCAATTCCATCCTTGTTGCCACAAATGGCATGGGTTTATCTTTTTTGATCACTGAGTAGTATTCCAGTGTGCAGTTTCTTGGAATCTCCCTCCTAGCCATTGATGTTCTACGTTTATAAAAACGAATAATGTTTAAGACATTTTAAGAATATGGCATTTGCTTGCTATTATGATAGCAATTGGAAACAATGTTTAGTGTCTGTGTAACACTGTTTTATTACAGTTAAAAAGTTTAAGACACTATGCAGTGCAATTTGAAAGAACCACTACTCATTTTCTCCAGAAAGAAAAAAAGGTGTCTATCCAAGCCCAAAATTTTTACTGTAGCAGTCAATCTTACAGCTTTAGGTATTGTCTCTATAATGCCCTTTCTTAAAATGCAACTCTATTTTTACTTGAAAGTAAAATCTTCATAACTTTAGTTAGGAGAATAAAATCATATAATGTTTGTGATAGTTTTATAAGAAAACATTTTGGGATTTTGTATTTAAAATGGTCTATAATTTTTTCCAACCTTTGCAGTGGTTTAATATCTGAAGATTAAATTTTTACAGATATTTTCCTATTATCTTTGATATACTTAAAGTAAAAATGAAGCTTCAAATTATACTGGCTATCAATTAACAGCCTTTTTTTTTTTTTTGCTTTTCATTGTGGTTAACATATATTAGTATAAATGGTGAAGAAGTTAAAGTTAAAAGAATGATCAAGTCACAAAAATCCACTATGCATTTGATTACTTTAAGATATGTGCATCTTTCTAGGGTACAAATTGTAATTCACCTATATCAGATTTTATTGTAATTCTGGGGAAGGAGGGGCTGTGAGAACCATAATTTGAGACTTAATTTTTACAGGAATATCTTTCCATCGTTGTTAGGAAGTAGATTCCAAATTTAATAGGCTGCCCATTTATATAGTATTTCATGCCTTTCTGATAAGAAAAACCCTAGGGTGAGTGAAATTTTCAGAGAAATTTGAACTCTATTGCACAATCTACAAGTAATATAGTAATCCTTTTTGTAGCCTTTAAAATCATTAAGAATATTACATGGAATTCACTATCCAAAAAGGAAATAAAATTACAATATGAATAGATACATATATCTGGAACACAAAAGAGAAAACTCTTAATTCTTAAGTCTTTGGATGCCTATGTATCTGTGTATCAAAGTCAAGAAAGGAGATGGTAACCTGTAAATGGACCTCAGATACAGTTTTTGAGTTAGCAAGTGAAATTTGCTGAATTTGTGTTATTGATGAGATAGGTTTTGTCTCAATGGTACTTATCAGTTCTATTAAAATTAGTAGTTTATTATTATTTTTTGCGTGTGTGTGTCCACTGAGTTTATGTGGAGGTTGGCAAAATGTGTTACTTAGGTTGGTATCAGTTAAAGCTTAAATTTTAACTTCATATTTAATTAAAATATTTCTTACAAATCCATGTATCAAGGTGTCATATAAATTAAATGCTAATTAGTACAAGAAAGCTACAAAACAATTTTTTATGTTATTGAAGAAGAAAATTGACATTTTATTTATTTTTAAAACGATGGAGCACAAAATTCCATTTCACAGTCCATTTTCATTATACATTTTTATTAGGGTATCTCTTTTTTTGATCTAAATTTATTTAAAAGTTAGCACACCAGAAAAGGAACCTTGCAAACACTTCAAAACTATTAAAGTATTCTAAAAATAAACAAAAACAGAACAAAACTAAAACAACAACAACAACACAAGTTAATATGATTACTTTCCAAGTTCAAGACATCTAATGCCTGAGTGGTTGGTCCTTCCTCCCTTTCATTCCTTAATGTTTTTTTTTTAATGGTATGTAATTGACATATAACATTATATTAGTCTCAGATAACGTGATATCAGATATCATGATTCAGTATTTGTATTTATTGTGAAATGTTCACCACAGTAAATCTAGTCAGTATAAATAGCAAAAAAAAATGTTAACTATGTGTGGTGCTGAATGTCAGTAACTTCCCTTCCTTTTATATCTTCCTTCCCTTTCTTCTTTTTCCCTTTTCCTTGTCTCCCTCCCTTCCTCCTTCCTTCTCCCTCTTCCTGCCTCTTTTCCTTTCCCTGCTTCTCCCTTTCTCTTTTTTTAATTTTTTAAATGACTGAAAAAATGATTGCTCATCTACCAAGTTCAGGTACAGTGCCAGGTCTTGTGAATTAGTAAAAGTAATGAAAACAAGTTCTTAGAAATGACAAAAATTTGACTTATTACCTAGTTTTATAAGTTCAACAAATTTTGAATGTCTCATTTTTTTTTCATAGGTACTAGTGATTTTCTTGCTCAAAGGAGCTCCTAATTTAAAATATCCTCGGTGCTATAATGGAAGTATGTACAAAATTTATAGACGTATCTAGAAAGAAGCATTTTTTAGTTAATAAAAAATCTTTGTGCTCTGATTTGGAAGCCTGGTTCTGATGCTTTATGTGTTACTAACATTTATCTAATTAATATCAGAATTTATGAATTTTAAGTTAACATTTTTACAGACAGCTTTATTATCACCCCACAATCTTTAATTATTGCATGACTGCTTAGTTTTCTTCTCCCCTGTATTCTGGGGAGTAAGTGTTCACCAACGTTACAAGCTAGAGATGGAGATGTTTCATTTATAAAATGAAATGTTTGTTACAGTCTATAAAAAAGGGTAGTCTACTGCTGTGCTCAGAGAATCAGCTTTCTTGAGCTGCACTTGTATTTCCTGCCAGGTCAGTTCACTAAAAATATAGTTCATCATATACAACAGTGAGTCTTGGATTGGATATCCACAATATTTTTAAAAAGCAGTATATAACATTCAAGGATCCATAACAATCCTGAAACTTTACAGAACAAATGTTTTCAAAATGAGTAGGGGAATTAAATTATATGCTAACTGCTCTGTCCCCAAAGATGGACCAAATAAGATATACTCTGTAAAACAGCTAGTAGAAAGAGGACTGCTCGTGGATGACACCTGTGCACCTTCCATAGGCTGGAGGTGCAACTTCCTGCAGAAGAATACTCAGGGGGAACCTATATCTGCACAATTGAGAAGGATTTGCTTTGTCTTCAGCTACTAAAAAACCCATAAATAAAAAACCCCATAAATTACAAAAACAAACAAAAAAAATTATAGTTCATCACCTTTTTGCCACAGTGCTTTTACCCTATGAAAATATTTAAAAATTTTTAAGTTCTAAATCTGTTCTCATCTAATAACTATTGATATTTCCTCCAAAATAAACTATTTTTATTTATTTTTATATTCAAAAGGGCATATTTATTAGAAAAAGGAGAAAGAAAAAGAGAGACACTGAGAGCCATAGGTGGGCAGGAGAACTGCCTCTAAAAGGGACAGGTTTGTTAAAAGAGATGCCTGCACAGACACAAGTGAGTAATTTTGGGAGAAATGCCCCATATAAACATTAAATGACACTTTCTTCAACGTGTTTACAAGGGCAGTATTCTAAGGATGGGTATAAAAATAAAATTATTTTAAAAACCAAAACACTTTTAGACTTTTATCTGTCAGTGCACCAGAGTATATGGTATTCTGTACTAAATTCTGTATATGACTCAGTTAGTTGCAAGGTTTTTTCTCTTAAGATATTTATTTAATTGACCTATAGAGCCTGTAGAATATATATTATATAATATACATATTACTGTGATTTAATGAAAGCTTGTCTATCTCACAAACTAAGCAATTATCTTCCTCCTGTCTTCCCTCCCTTAAAGGGTAAACAGTGAATTTGAATATAGCTAGTTTCAGGGGGCACACAGTCTTGGCTGTTGATATAAGACATTATTTTCTTAGAAACCTCCATTAATAGGAAAGTTATTATAATAATCTGTAGTGTGGTATATAAATATAAAATACTAAATTACTATTGTATAAATCAATGTAGAAATAGTGATTAAAATTCATAGGGCATAGAGAGCTTTGTAAGTCATTATCTCTGTTCTCCTAGGACTTTTAGTTTGAAAACCGACAAGGATTTTTAAAATTTGAATGCAAGGCCATTCTTAAATAGCACAATAATAGAATAGCACAATAATAGAATAACTTTTAGGTTTTAGGTTATAGTGGAAATTTAATTCTTTTTAATCCTGAACTCCAGCTTTTCCCAATTTTTGGAGAAATTTGGGAGTAGAAAAAGAACAAAAGAAGTTTGGGAACTTTAGTAAATCTGTTTTAGTGTAGGCTATGTTGGAGTTTAATTGAAGGTAAGGTTTAAAGTTGATGCCAGAATTTGGACAGGTCTCAAATGGTCATAGCACATACAGGCTTAAATCTTTATCAGTAATTTCTTATAGATTTATAAATATAGTTCTGGAGAATTTCCTTTTGATTGCCAAGTAAGTTTTTGCATTGTAAAGATCTTGTGCAAATACAAATGTTTTAATATAAAAGAAACTAATATTAGTATTAAGGTTATTTGCTGCTACTCACTTTTAACCACAATTCCCTCTAAGATTAATCAGAAAAATATTTAGAATATGATATGAATGGCCGATACTGAGGAAAAATAGGAAAAGTATTAATTATAACTTAATGGGATAGCACCAATTCCTAGTTTGGCCATATATATGACCTTACATGATGCTATTGTGACTATAGAGGTAATGTACTCACACAAGGCACTAGAGTTCAGTGACATGAAGAAATTTTTATAGGTGCTTAACATTCGAAAATTCATGAGTGATATATGACTTAAAATCAGTATGCATTATATTAGTTTCAGTTAGACTCTACTCTTTAATTACAAACTAAAATTGTCTAAGAACATTTCAAAGTATAAGTAAACGTTCCTCTTGAGATTTTTAATATTTGTTTTGACTTTGCAAGATGCTTTATTGTCTAGCTTTTAAAGTAGGTTTGTGTACCTTCTAAACAAATTTCTTTTGTTATTTATTTTTGCACTTCATCCCACATCTCCAAAATCAATTTTTTAAGTTAGAAACTGTGTTAGAAGGAGAAAGATAATAACTGGTGTCACTTCCATGTGGATTATAGAGAAACCAAATTAAAGGCTAGAAAAAGACAAGCTTAAGAACTAGCGCTTGAAAAAGCTGACTATAGAACTCAAGAATGCGGAGGAAAAGGGCTAGAGGAGGTGTAACAAAAAGAGGGGAGGAAGAACAATGGACTGTGGTGGTGAACTATGGGTGATTTGGTGGTGAGTGCACTTTAGTGGTGGTACTGGAGAGAGGGGATCCTTTTCTTTCAAAATACCAATAATAATGTACGCTAATGCTGAAAAAATAATTGAAAAAAGAGAAAAAGAAAATTCATATATACAATGAAAGGCTAATTAAAAAAAAGTTCTTATAACTACATTACCTTATCAGCCTAAGAGTATTGATAGTTATTAAAATTTAATAAGTCTATATAATATTTCTCCCCTAACCTATTAAGCTTCCACTAAAAGGCTACACCAGTAGAGTGAAGGGCCTATGGCAATTTTTGCATATTGACCTAAAGGCACATATAATTACATCATTAATTAATAGGATAATATGATGTTATGACATATTTGAAAACAGGGATGGTGGCTTAGGCATAAAAATGTTATTTTTAACTTTGTAAAATTAATGTTTTTTTTGGTTAGCTTGTTTTTTACCTGTAGAAATGTTTTTGAATTATTGTAATTTTAATTATAGAAGCAAGTTTTTCTCTGTAATTAGGCATATTTTACCTACAAGTTTGCAGTTACGCTTTTTTATAAACAAGCCAATTTATTTTATTTTATATATATTTTACATCATTCCTTTTTGTATAATGCTGTCCCCGTAAAATTCCCATCACCAATTCACTCACGCACCATCACCATAGTCCGCTGCATTCAATTCTCCAATTTTATTAGAGCCATAGACATACATAATGTTTGTTTTTTCTCTGTAATTATGTTTATGTGTGTGTATGTATGCATTTTTTATTTTACATTCATTCCTTATTTTAGTTGTTACTCAGCAGTGTAATACTTTTCTGTCAGTAGTTTTGTTTGGCTAAAACATCAGTTTACAAAAGTATGAAGTATGTTTTTGTTACATATTTGGAAAAATTGTGAGTACTTTTCGAGAAATTAATTTATAAAATTCAGTTCTTGAATGACTTCATATTCACATATCACTTTTTCTGTACTCATCCATGTCCTTGGTGTATTAACATTGTTGTTTTGAGTCACCTTTTATTACGATATCTGTTTTAACTAAGATGATTTATATTGAGGGGAAATAATTTAGCCTCAAATTCTGGGTTTACAGTGGCTATGCTTATTCTTTCAGCTCTCTTTTTGCTGAAATAGCAGGCATCATCGTTGGAAATTTGGGCTTTTCCTTGGTAATGAAATTTTAATGAGCTCTATTAAGAAGGGGGCATGTTCAGACTACCTTTCACAACCTACATACCGATTGTAGCACTGGTAGAGAACTTTCTTCTGATCTAGACACTGGGCACTCCTTGTACAATGCTATTACAAGTGGTTTAATGTGCCTGAGTAGTGTAGTTTGAGGGACTGTCAAGAGGATGGAAAACTCCTTGTATTGACCTCTCTGAGACAGTGCATTCATGTCAAAAACTAATCAAGTACAGCTGCAAGATTAATTGTGTGGGGAAGCTATAAACATAGAAAACTGTGACCTCTACTCAGAGCTCTGTTTTATGTACAAGCATTCACTTTGGAACTACTGGCTGTGAACTTGAATGAACAATAATTTACTCAATTGAGCGTACAGTACCGGTATTCAACAATTACTGAGCTTGTAGGGCATGAGGCAGACACAGATTTCTGGTTGAGGCATTTGAGGAAACAAGAGTGGCCTGAGTAAATAACAAGAGGGTAGACGAGAACTGCAGATTGTAAAGCCTTGAGACAAATTTACCATTATTAACTTCTAAGTCTTTTTCTTGAGCCTGTTTATTTGTAATGGAATTTCACTTTAATCCTCAAAGTTACTTGTTTCCTTTTCTAAGTCTCAGTAATAATTTTTAAAACCCCCTCATTAAAATATGTAATAATTAATAATTCCTGAATCATCTTCCAAAAATAAAATAATATTTCTAAATAGAGATAATCATTAATTTTTAATTTTAATAGAATATAACTTTTCCATCTGAATATTTATAATTAGCATGAGCATTTATAGAACTTTAGATTTTGTCTACATATATCCAGAAATGTTACCTGATCATAATTACATGTTTGAATTGTCTTGTTAGGGTTTGAAGATTATCAAATTCTATAATGATTTTTCTTGTATATGATTTTTTTAAATGATCTACTTTAGCCTTTTTTGTTTATTGACTGTATTTTAGAGCATTTTTAGGTTCACAACAAAGGTGATCTGAAAGTATAGAGAGTATTACACACCTTCCTTCTCCCAACCTTCCTCATTATCAACATCCCTGCTAGACTGGTAAATTTGTTTCAATTTCTTTTTAGTATTGATGATAGCCCACCATACTTTTTTAACTTTTAAAAAGTTAAAAGTTAATGTTAATGCCACATTTCTTAAAAATTTTCATCTTAGTTTTCTTCTTGCTAAGTACAATTAGCTTATGGACTAACAAATAGTTCTATTTGCTTATGAGGAACTTGTGTACAGAGCATTTCTATAACTTGTTACAGATTACATTGCTGGGATTCATAAATCCAGAAATTTAATCCTAGAAGACATTGCTTCTGTTATATTATCCAGTCTTGAAGAAGGAATATGTAACAAATGTAAGATCTCATATGTTATAATTTTAAGTGCAACTTAAGTTTTACTGAAAATACTGTCTTTTTACATCTTTCATGTTCTATCAGACTGAAAGATATAAAATATTTCTTGTATGTAAAATAAGTAAACTACTTTTGAAAAAAGAAAATGTGATGTGTATGTATGCTGAGGGATTTTTACTGAGGTTTTAACTAGTGTCTTAGTAGATAGATGCAGTTTAAATTTTAACTAACTTTAGGATTTCATTCCATACAAAGTGCTGCTGCTTGACTTCCATCTTTCATAATCTTATGAATTTTATACATTTCTTGATGCAGCTAATATTATATAATAATAGTTAAGGTCATTGTACAATGCCTGCTATTTGGAGGAGTTAATGTTATCATAAGATGACATCTTATGTCAGTTATATAATTTGAAAGTTCCTACTTTTAGAAATGTGAGAAGTGTTTTAGAGTCACATTTAACCTTTTTTACCCTCATTTGCAGCAAACTAATACTGGAAAAATTACATTTATAATTAGCATATTGAAAAAAACTTAGTTTATTAAAATGTATTAATACTGAATATATTAAGCCATCTAGCAACTTTAGCAACCATTACAGAGGTACTACACATGTAAAGAAATCTGTTTGTGATGAAATATATTACCTATTTTTAGACATAATAAGATTTAAAAACAAACTCAAACATACATAAATGCATATCCTTTTTGTTTCCCTTTTAAGGAAAATTTACTTCTGTCATTGCATTCTAGTATTTTGTAGCTTTATTGACCTATGTAACTATTGAGGGACTAGTGGCTAGCCATATGTATATGTGTATAAAATATACTTTCATATTGTGTATATGTGTATATAATAGATTGCATGTAAATAATAATGATTGAAATACATTTTCAAGCACTGGACTAATTTATTTATATGAATTTTCTTATTTAGTTCAATACTGAAAAAGTTGGTGTAGATGCTATTGTTATTTTCATTTTATACAGAACTATGCTTGAAATTAATTAAATGCCACATGACATTATCTATTATCCTGTGATAGTTCCTTGAACCCCAGTTCTTGTAGGGTGAATTGAAAAAGGGCAGTGACACCTGCAAACATAGCAGATTGCATGACAGGATCCTAACTCTAAGCCTGGGGATCCCAAATCTTTTATAATGGGAAGTAAACATGCCTCTTTGGTCCAGAGCCAAATCTTACATTTTTTTAGGGATTTATAAAACTGATTTTAAGAGTTTTAAAGCATTTAGTTTATAAAATATATTATTTGAGTCCATGTTTATTGTGGCATGAACACTGTTAATATGATCATTATTTAAAAAAAAATTCACTCAGTAAATTTTGCTTCAATCTAATTCTCAAAAGTAAACCTAATCTTGGAAACACATGTTCATAGAATGTTTAAAGTATTTTGCTCTTTGGGTTATATAATTATTTTATATTACAGAAATGTTTCTCAGTTAACAATGTGTTGTTCTTTATCTGCTAGATTTTTTTTTTTTGTCCTTCCACCAAACCACCCATACTCATACCCCATTCCCTCAAGCCCTTTTCTCATTTCCTCTGGTAACCATTATCTTCTTTTTGCAGTTCTAATTTTTATTTCTTCTATCATTTGCATGTCTTTATTGTTTGGGTAATTATATTCTGCATGAGATCATCTGAAACCTATCTTTCACTTTTTGCCTGATTTCACTCAACATAGTCACCTCAAGGTCTATCCATTTTGTCCCAGACGCCACCATTTCATCTTTCTGTGTAATAATCCGTTGAATATGTGCTCTTCATTTTCTCTATTCATTCATCTTTTGAAGGGCACATGGGTTGGTTTCATGATTTGGCAATTGTAAACAATACTGATCCATATAGAGGTCTAAATAGATCTTTTCATGTTATTTGAATAAATACCTAGTAGTAGTATTGCTGGGTCATGTGGAATTTCCATTTTCATTTTCTTGAGAAGTCTTCATACCATTTTCCACAGGGCTGTACCAGCTTGCATTCTCACTGACAAAAGAAAGTTCCTTTTTCACTGCAACCTCACCAACATTTGTTAATTCCATTATTTTTTACGTGGGCCATTCTCACAGGGGTGAGGTGGTATCTCAGTGTGGTTTTAATTTGCATTTCTCTTATATGCATTATAGTGATTTTTTCATGTGTATATGCCATCTGCATGTCTTCTTTAGATAAGTGTCTGTTGAGGTGCTTTGCTCATATTTTCAATTGGGCTGTTTGTTTCTTTGTTTTGGGTTGTGTAAGTACTTCGTGTAAGTACTTCATAAATTTTGGAGATTAACTGCTTGTCAGATGTATGCTGTGCAAATATTTTTCCCATTCTGTAGGTTGCCTTTTTGTTTTTGTGATGGTTTATTTTCAGGTTCAAAGGCTTTTAAGTTTGATGTAGTCCTACGTATTTATTTTTGCAATTGTTTTCCTTGCTGCTAGGGTTGTAATTCCAAATTCATCTTTGTGGTAGATGTCCTGTAGCATGTTTCCTATATATTTTTTTAAGTATTTTATGGTTTTGGCTCTTATATTTAGATATTTAATCCACTTTAGGGGATTAAATATGGGTCTTGCTTTATTTTTTTGCATGTGACTATCAATTTTCTCAGCACCATTTATTTGAAAGGCTATATCTTCTCCAATGTATGGCCATAATTCCTTTTTTGAAAAATAACTGTCCATATTTATGTGGATTTATCTCTGGGCTTTCAATTCTGTTCCATTTGTCTGAATTTCTGTTTTAGTTTTAATACCACACTTCTTTGATTACTGTCCCTGTGTAATATTGCTTGAGGTCAGGAAGTGTGGTGCCTCTAGTTTTCTTCTTTTTTCTCAAAATTGTTTTAGGTATTTGGAGTCTTTTGTGGTTCCATATAAATTAGATAATTGTTGTGTTTCCTTAAAGTAATTGATATTTTAATGGGTATTGCACTAAATCTGTAAATTGCTGTGGGCAATATAGCTGTTTTAATGATGTTAATTCTTCCTATCCACAGACACAGGATATCTTTCTATTTCTTGTGTCTTTAATTTCCTTTAACAAAGTCATACAGTTTTCGTTGAACATGTCCTTCACCTCCTTCGTTAAGTTTATCCCCAGTTATTTCGTTCTTTTTGGTATGATTATAAATGCAACTATATTCCTCATTTCCTTTTCTTCTGATACGTTGTTGGCATAGAGAAATGCCTCTGATTTTTGTTAATTGATTTTGTATCCTGCCACCTTATTGCATCCATTTATTTCTAGAAGTTTTTTGTAGAAACTTTTGGTTTCTCTAAGTAAATTAGCATGTCATCTGTGCATAGTGACAGTTTCACTTTTTTTCCAATTCCTTTTATTTATGTCTATTTCTTGCCTAGTTGTTTCAGCTAGAACTTTCAAAGACTGCATCTTGTAAGTTATCTTTCAAACATACCTAAAAAATAGTCTGGAACAGAAAATGAGTGCCTCTCTTGCCAGACATGAAGATATGTGGAATATCTGTGCAGAATTTTCCTTAGTCATGTGTTGTTAGAATTACCCCAGTGTGAATCTCTTAACTACTCTGTTATACTGTCTCTCTAAATAAAATATGTTTGCCTTGATTCTTTTCTTTTTTCCTCTATGGAGTCTTCTATAGGTTCTTCTCATTCAAATCATTATTATAATTTTCCTTTTCTCTCAAATTTCACATCTTTATCTTCTTTTGACTCCATTTCTGCAGATAATCTAGGAATTCTTTTCCTTTGCACTTTTTCCTCATTCATTTTGTTTTTAGCCAAAATCCTTTCTGAAAGTCCCTTCCAAATCTACAATAGGTTTACTTTGCCAATCCCTTCTCAGTGAATGACTGGATTTTTATATTTATTTAAATGATTCATCAAATTCAAACTTTGTGCGCTTGTATTTAAATGCATCTATAATATGTTTCTGTTTTTGTTTATTTAACTTCTTTTCCTATTGCTTCCCTGCAGAGTACTATATATTTGTTTTTATACCTATTCTTTTTTCATACATTTAGTCAATGTAATGCCCTTCATAATTCTTTTCTAAATTCTACCTGGTCTATTCTACCTTCCCATGAAACTCTCAGACAACACTGAATGTACTTTCTGTGAGCTCTTACTATATTTTAATCAATATTTTTATTGCTAATTATTCCTGAATTATAATCATTTTTGCTAGTTTTTGCCTCTGGTCAAAGTTTGAAACTGTGTCATCTATATTCCTTGTATGTATACATGTACTGAAAGAAGTGGTGGCTCTAAGCTTCAGAAGAAGCTACACAGAGAAAGAAAAGAGGTGTGGAGATAGTTGTAAGGAAGATAGGGGGCCATGGTTGAGACATAGATGTATTGTGAGGTGAGATTGGATATATATGTATTGTTTGATGTAGTTTTGGCTGTGGGTTTTCAGGAGAAAATAAGGACCTACCCTAGATATCTGAGTAACAATGATATGATGAAAATGGTGCATTAGGAAGACTTTTCTGTCAGTTTACCATGAATCAGGAAAATTGAATACTGAGAAACAGCTAGAATGTGTTTGTAGTTGTCTAGATATTGATGGGTAGTATATATACTCTTAGAGTCAAACCTAATACTGATTTTTGGGAGAGATCAGAGGCTGGAGTAGGGTAGAGGGATTACCATTTCTGAGAGCTATAATCAAACATTACAGTTTATGTGAGACTTGGATATTCTTTGAAAGTATGACATGTTACTCTATTACATATGAGACATGCTATAGGAATATTTTAAAGAAATATCTTTTAAATATTTAACATTTGCGATGCTAAGATAGACTCTAGAGATAAATAGGTGAATAAGATACGATGCCATATTATTTTTGCAACCTAACATAAAATTTGGCTGAACATAGTAATTTAAATTAGATTTTGTTTTTGCTCTGTGTTCCTTCCTTGTCCTGAGTCCATACCACATGCCCCTCAGTGTTCCCAATTTGCTGCTGGTCACAGGACAGGAAATGGGCAATCAGGAAAAATAATGAATACCTTGGTGACTCTCTGTCCTTCCTGAGGTTGTAGAAATAGACATGGCGGTTCACTTTCTTACTATTTATTGTAATGCATCTTTACTTCCCTTTTGTCACTCGGTCTAGCTGGTTACTTTTGCTTGTACTAGTGACCATGGAGTGGAGTACTATTCTAGTCATTTAAAATACTATTCACTTTATGATATTTTTATTGAAAAATAACTTTGTAGTAACATTTCAAAAAGTGAGGAAATGATGTGAATCTGTTTTGAAAAGATGAGTCTGTTCCAGATTATTGGCAAAACTTTAGAAACCGCATCTGATGGTAATATGTAGTAATTTGTGAAATCCTGTAATTTAGTGTTCTATAATGCTAGTAACACATGTTGGTATGTAGTGGATAAAACTTGGAAATTGTGAAAATTAGTTATAACCAATCTCAGATTAATCTAAAACTATAGAAAAGCAGATGATGGTGTATGTGACTTGCTTAGGAATTTTTAAGTGTTATGTTCTTTTCTTCCTAACTGCTGGTCTGGACTGCTTCTATGTATTGTTCAGAGATGGTTATTTAGTAAATGAAGCAGTATAAAAACAAATCTCACAATGAGGGCAAATTTCAACAGTGTCCGTAGTATAGCCTAAGTCAGAAATATGTTAGGTATGTTTACATTAAATATTAGTTTAAATATATTTGTTACATACATAAAGTAGAGTTAACGAGAACAAAAAGTTTAGTCTACAAAAATTTAATATATAAAGATATTTTGACAGGACAATGATAGCTTTAAAATTTTTATAGCAGCAGCTATTATTTGATAATCTTATTTGCATTTTCACAACTTAGGTCCTGCATACACAGTATATTTGCAGTGGATGGTTATTGAAACTTGAATTTATCTCCATACCTGGATTCTTTATATATTTTAATATATATTTTTATTTTCTATTTATGGTAGAACCTGTGTGGGACAGAATAGCCCACTTACCTGTAAGGTTGATAAAAATTCCACACCGCCTGCTGTGATGCCAAGAATCCCGGAGACATGCATTTTATCAAGGCAACATGTGATGAGGCAGGATAGCTACCAAAGTAGTAGCTAGCTACCATTCCAAGCAAGGATTTTTCTGATTAAACTGATGCTTAGTAGAGAACAGGATGCTGGAAGGACGGGTGAGGGGCGTGGATGAGGCAGGAAACTTTTTAGAACAGGTAGCTCAGATATGTTTTAATTTGTAGCCTTGGATTATTTGCTTTGGGATTTTGAGTTCTTGGACTAGTGAAGGCAGCACCATGGATAAACTTTGCTTACAAACCTGGTGAAATGTTTGGCAAAATTAATAATTCTGCTTTTGTCTTGCTTGTAGAAGTTCTGGTATGGTCTTCTCCTTTTATGATTTCTGTGATCTCTGCTGTACCTAAAATAGTTTCAATAGACTTCCAGGTGTCCCTTAGATCTCCCTTTGGACTTCATGGACCACATATTTTTAGTTTATGATTACTCATTTGGTAGTATTGTTTACTTAATTGAACTGAACACAAATATTTTCTAAGCTAAAAAAAAAATTACTATTTATCAAAGCTTATAATTTTGCCAAGTGTAGGGTAAGTGAAAGAGTGATCAGGATTTTCTGCCCTGTCGTAGATTGAATGATAGACTGCTGCGTTCCTACACTCCTGCCTGATGGCGGCACCTGGAGTAGGGTGTGGGCGTGGTGAGTGGGCGCACCTGGGCCTGGAGGCTGAGGATATAAGAAGTAGCAGCAGCAGCGAACAGAGCGAAGTGGCAGAGGATTGTGCATCCGGTGCAGCAGAGAGACCACGCAAGAATGCCAGAGAGCCCAGAGACAGTGAAGATTCGTGAGGGGCTGGGAGGCCTGCCAGCCTGCCAGCCTCCCGGCACCACCGTGCCCCCTCTTGCCTGCTCTGTACCTGGTGGCTTCACTACAAAAGATAATTAAAAGCCTAAAAAGCCACTGAGGGCTCCAGGACTCTTTCTTTACCCATCTGCCCAGCTCCATAGAGAACCCGTATCTTCCTGCCACTACAAGTAATATGTTAAAACCTTTGTATGCATTTGTTATTTCATTAAGTCTTCAAAACTGTCTAAAGATATGCATTCTTAGTCCTATTTTATAAATATAAATCTGAGTTTTATTTTTTTTTATTTTTTTAAATATTTTTATTGTTATTTATGTCTTTTACATTTTGTATTCCCCTTGGGTAACCCACCACCAATTCACCCATGATCCATCTCCATGGTCCCTTGTGTTCTTTTCTATTCCATTTTGTGCCCTTATCCTCCCCTCCCCCTGCCCCCCCCCACACCCGCTGAGTGTCTCTCTCCTATTTGGTTTCATTATAGTCCTGTTATAAGTGAAATCATTCAATATTTTTCTTTTTCTTTCTGGCTTATTTCACTGAGTATGATCCCCTCTAATTCCATCCATGTCACTGCAAAACTGCTGGTGGGAATGTGAACTGGTCCAACCACTATGGAAAGCTGTATGGCGATTCCTCAAACTGCTCAAAATGGAGCTTCCATACGACCCAGCAATACCACTTTTGGGAATTTACCCAAAGGACACAAAACCACTAATCCGAAAGGATACATGCACCCGTACGTTCATTGCCGCACTGTTCTCAATAGCAAAGGTATGGAAGCAACCCACATGTCCAAAAATAGATGATTGGATCAAGAAGATGTGGTACATATACACAATACTATTCAGCATTCAAAGAAAATAAATCTGAGGTTTATGTAGCTTATTTAATTTGCCCAAATCATACACAGTAAGATCCAAATGCCTTAGTACTGTCTGAAATAACACGCAGCTTTTTGCACTCTGAAATTTTTAATGAAGTTGGGTTTTGATGTAAATATGCTGTTTGTTACTGCTCCATAACTACACACTTTTCATATATCCCTAGTTCAGTGAATATTTTAAAGCAGCGCTATCATTTATGTTGTGAAATTTCGTATTTTTCATCTTACATTCCTAGACGACTTATTGTCTTGGGCTTATGTGAGATCCATAGAATGAAAGTATATTGAAAAGAATAGGAAAAGCACATATAAAATAAGGAGATCCAGTAGAATAGAGGGGGTAACAGAACCATTAAATTATTTGGTAATTTCTACCCATTCGGTCTTAGGAGCTGTGTGTATTTTCTTTGTATTTTTAAAAATAATCATTTAGCTGATTGGGAGGGGAACATTGATAACACAAGGGAAAGATAAAGAGATGTGTTTTGAAAACATTTCTTCCTGTTTCACCTTTGTGAGTGAAGATTGCTAGACTTGAAATTCTTGAAGTACTTAGATTGCTGAGTCCTTGAAATTCTCTTGAGACTGTATAGAAGGATAATACTGGTCAAAATTTTTTTACAAAAATATCACTGAAATAAAATTAGTCATTTCCTATCAATTTGTATGTGCTCAACACAAATATGACAGTCATATTCTAATTTTGGCACTAGTTTTTTTTGAAATATGCAATAAATGGATGTTTACATCACAAAATGCATGCCAATAGTAATAGGCCTGTAGTTAATGCCTGTAAAAAATCAAGTCATAGACTACGTCTTAGATTTATTTGCTTGTCTCCTGTACAGCTGTTCAGGAGCATCTCTGGGGAGTGTCCAGCAGTAGTCAGCCAGCATTGTAGTGGACCCTTTTCCCTGGTATCTTTGTTCCATTGATGCGCTATCTTGATGAAATCGTTTGCCATGTATATCACTAACCATACCACAGTTTCCAGGGAAGAAATCCAGATGGGAATGAAGGAAGTGGATCTTTAGAGACATATTGCAGCCAAGTTTCTGATACTGCAACAGTATGTCTTCTACTAGTTCCTTGTAGTTTTCTGCCCTAACATTCCCAAGAAAGTTTGTAGACACTAGGCGAAAAGCATTCCATGCTTGTTTTGCATCACCCTGCAGCAAGTTGTTGAACTGGTCATCTCAATTAGATGGAATGTTTGGGTAGACTATTCTCGACTTCTCTTGCTTTGTTATTCTGCCAGAAAGAGGAGGAACCAAGCAGAGAGAACAGACTTCTGTGGTTGCTTGACTCCACACCATGGGACTGCAAACGGCATTGATGGTCTTTTGCCACTGAACCACTGTGAAAGCTGTGTTGTACATGTAGCACAGCATATATGCGGGGCCCAAGGCTTGTCTTGGTTACCAACTTTGCATCCGAAGGAAAGATGATAAGCCTTCTTCACTTGAGAAGTGATACTTTTCTTCTGGTTGGCAAATGTTAACTTCCCCACAAATAGAGCAGAAATTGTCCATGCTAATAATGCGCTTTCGAGGCATGACTGTTCTATATTGTGCCTAAATGGATAAAATAATAACAGTTCTATGTAACGGCAGCTTAAAGTGTCTTGCACAAAGTCTGAAATATTTTCAATGTTCAACCTTTTTTTTTTTTAAGATTATTTATTTATGCATACAAGCTGGGGTACAGGCCAGAGGTGCGGGGCGGCGAGAGGGTACTCCAGAGAGAGTGGGGAGCAGAACAGGCAGATCAGAAATACACTGCTGAGGGGAGCAGCGGGCGAGGCAGGAGAGGTCTGCCCCACCATGTGGGATTCTCCCCGGCCGGGCATCGAACTTGCATCAGCCGCTGCCGACAGCTCCACAGCGCAGTGCTTAACCGCTGCGCCACCAGGGAGGCCCCAATGTTCAACCTTTCTGACAGGGCTTTATATAGTGCACTGCTGACATCAGCTTACTTCAGCAGCTGCCTGGCAGTAGTATTGCATTGCATCAGAAAATGATGCATTCAACTCCAGATGATGTATGCATGATGGTATTATGCAATGTGATGCAATATAACATCACTCTAGGCTGATTTAGGATGTTGTTGCAGTCCTGGATAAATTTACATGGTGAAACATATAAAATGAATTATATGAAATATCTTCAAAGCGAGAGCTAATAAGAAATTTTCAAGGTTATATTCATGTTCAGCACACCAAGATACTATAGATTAGGGCCTTTTTAAGTCAGTTATGATCGCACTGTTGACCAGTGTAATTAATTGGCAAGAAAAAGCCTCTTTCACTTTACAGGTTTGAGATTTGTGGTATGTTTATTAACTTTTTTGAGTATTTTTCTCATGTAAAATGGGAATATATCTGTTCATATGATTGCTAAGAGAATGGAATTGGATTTCATATATCCATAAAGAGTAGGTCTTGATACATAGAGCTGGTAGTAAATATTATTTGGTAGTAGAATTAATCTCCATAAAAGCCATTGTTTTTTAAATAAAATTTGTAGTTTATGAACTGTTTAATGATAAACTGAGTTTATATTTGCAAGGTTATGTTGAAAAGCATCATTTCTAACTGGTTTATGTTAAACTGAAAGTAGTAGACAGGAGTTAGGGAAATGCTTTTAAACAGCAGACAGATTTGGAACAATGCAAGACAATTATTTGATGGGTTATGACTTAAGCATTTGCCTTATTTGGGAAAGCTAGTTGACTGTTGTGACTGGTTTTTCTTAGGTTTTCATTTTTTAACCTTGAGACATTTGCAAAAATTTTTTCTGGCATAGGTTTTGGTTTCCTTATGTAGGCTGCCAAGACATTAACACCACACACATAATGCTTTCTTGTTTAATTATTCTAAAACTACCCAAATGAGCTCTTCTGCATTTTTTTCCTAACCAGCAATTGATATCTTAATACCTCCTGTTCCAGTTATGAGAGTCACAAAATGGAGTAAAGCAGGCATATGTAATTAATCTAAAAAGTCAGAATGGTTCCCAAATGAAAATAAAATTTGACTGAAATTCAAATGACTGTCAATAATCCTGAGGGAGAACTTTGCAAGTTTCAGAAAGTTTTGTTCATGCAAGAAAGGTAGAGCCAGGAGTTATCTATCAAAGTTCAACAGCATCAATATATTAGAATAAATCCACATCCTTAATCCATTTTTACATAATTTTTGTGTGTGGTGTGAAAGTGGTCTACTTTTATTCTTTCTTTGTGGCAGTCCAGTTTTCCTAATACCATTTGTTGAGTAGACTTTCTTTTCTCCATTGTATATGCTTGACTCCTTTGTCATAAATGATGTGTGGGTTTATTTCTAGGCTCTCAATTCTGTTCCATTAATTTATATGTATTTTTATTCCAATATCATAGTCTTTTAGTTACTGTCACAGTGTAATTTAAAATTGAAAAGTGTAATAATCTCTCTCTTTTTTTAAATTTTTAAAGATTGCTTTGGCTTTGTGGGGTCTTCTGTGTCCCCATGTAAATTCAGTAATATTTGTTTTATTTCTTTGAAGATTGCCATTGCAACTTTGATAGGGATTGCATTGAATCTGTATATTACTTGGTTAGTTTTCTAGGATAGGTTAGTTTTCTCAACTTCTACTTTTTTCTTTGCACATAGGAACAAAACAGCCTTTTGTATATTAAGTTTGTAACCTGCCACCTTGTACTAATTTATTGTTTCTAATAGTTTGTTCATGGACTTTTTAGTGCTTTTCTTGTATATTATCATGTTATCTACAAATAGTGATAGTTTTACTTCTTCTGTTCCAATATGGATTTCTTTTATATCTTTCTCTTGCCTTATTGCTCTAGCTAGGACTTAAAATACTATGTGAAATAATAATGGTGAGGGTGGACATCCTTGTCTTGTACTTTATCTTCGAGGAGAATTGTTCAGTTTTTCACTTTTGAGTATGATATTAACTCTGGGTTGTTGTATATAGCTTTTGTTATATTGATATATTTTCTTTCTATCCCACTCAGAGTTTTTATCATAAATGGATGTTGGATCTTGTGAAATGCTTCTTTTCAATATATAGATAGGATCATATGATTTTTATCTTTCCTTTGGTTGATGTAGTACATTATATTAATTGATTTGTATATACTGAATTAGTGTTGCATCTCTGGAATAAATCAGACTTGGTCTTGGTGTATAATTCATTTATTATTTTCTTGAATTTGGTTTTTTTAAGATTTTGTTGAGGAATTTTACATTTGAGTTCATCAGGGATATTGGTCTGTAGTTTTTGTGTGTCTGATGTTTTTGTATCATGGTATCATGATTTAGTATTATGATAATGTTGACCTTATTAAATGCATTTGGAAACACTTCCTGTTCAAAATTTTTGAAAGAATTTGAGGATGATCGGTTCCTCTTTGAAGGCTTTGTAGAACTGTAGTGAAATTTTCTGGTCCTGGACTTTTGGTTTTGGCTCCCCTTTTGATTATCGTTTCAATTCTTTGCTTTGTAATTAGTCTGTTCAAATTTTCTATTTCTTTCTGACTTCTTTTGGGGAGGTTGTATGATTCTAATAATTTGTGCATTTCTTCTAGATTTTCCAATTTGATGGCATAAAGATGTTCATAATAGCCCTTAAGATCCTCTGTATTTGTGTGGTATCTGTTGTACCTTCTCCTTTTTTGTTTGTAAATCTATTAGTCTTCTCCCTTTTATTCTTAGTGAAATAGCTAGATGTTTGTCTATTTTGTTTCTCTTTTCAAAGAACCAGCTTTTGGTTCATTGATCTTTTGTGTGCTGTCTTTTATTATTTCTGTTTCACTTATCTCACTCTAATTTTTATTATTTTCTTTCTTTTGCTTGCTTTTGGTTTCATTTGTTCTTATTTTCTTAGTTACCCAAGGGAAACACAAAATGTAAAAGACACAAATAACAATAAAAAATATTTTTTAAAAAAAAACAAAAAAAAACCTCCACCCTCAGTCCTCAGCATCCTTCCTTCAGTGATGATGGCATTCTGGGATTCGTATTCCTAGGTGTCTTGGATCTCTCTGGCTTGAGGTAGGGGTGGGGTCATGGGACACTCCCCTTTCCTGAGGACCATCCTTTTACTATTCCATCCCTTTTTGTGTGTGTTTGCTTTCCAGTTTGATGTGATTGTGATCAGAGAAGTTACTTGGTATGATTTTAGTTTGGAACACACTTTTAAATGATCTTATAAAGATGCGGTCGTTAAAATTTTAACCTTTATTGACTTAGTATTCTGAATTTTAACTCCTTAATTCTAAGGTGCCATAAGATACAGAATGATTGAGAACCTCTCTCTCCTAGACTGTAGGGAATTCTCAATGCTTTGCAGTCCTATGGGGCCCCCAGATGATCTTCCCCAGGTATTCTGCCAGTGTAAAACCATAATATTTTCAATTGTCTTATACTCAGTAGACTGGTACTAGGGATGCTAAATTCTTATACAGAACACCTGTATTGGGAGGTTACTTCTTTGTAGGCTATGCTGTTGGTCAGTAAATAAATCAGAATTATCTTAAAAAAAAAGTGTTTGTCCTACATAGATTAGATTGCATCACACTTTTTTATTTTTTTGGCTACAACATCTGGATATGAAATAAAATATAAATGCCAGTCATTACACTATTTGCTTAATTTAACGGTCTTTTTTAAAGGAGTATTTTAAAATTTCCTTTCTATATTACATCACAATGGAATGTTATGGGAAGGAAAGACTGAAGCTATGGTTCACTTATGTAGAGTTTCTATTGCTATAGCAACTATTAGTTACAAGATCTTTTTCAGTCAAAGTTTTGAAAAGGGCGTTGCATAAACATGTGTTAGTAGCCAAAAATATGCATCTTTATTAGGTCAATCACCTTTTTTTCACTGTTTCAAATATTTATTTAAATATTTGAGTAGTTGACCTCCTACTCAATGCTGATGAAATTAATATGGAAATAAAGGTGCTCAAGTGTTTCATTGTATTACTATTATAATTTCTGTTGTATGTCTTAAACTAGTAGAATTCATTGTTATTTGGTAATGTAAAAATCCAAGTTTTCTGTAAACGCTGGACTCATTAAGCTATTTGAGATCATCTTAATTAAATAGTTTCTAAAAGATGCCACGTATTTCTCTTTTTTAACTGGAATGTATTAAACAAGTCAAGTCCTTTATTTTTATTACTAATGAAGTATTGCATA
Source organism: Scalopus aquaticus (assembly GCA_004024925.1). Taxonomy (NCBI): domain Eukaryota; kingdom Metazoa; phylum Chordata; class Mammalia; order Eulipotyphla; family Talpidae; genus Scalopus; species Scalopus aquaticus. Next base: position 4,957 of record PVIJ01014052.1, on the reverse strand, counting down.
ATGCCTTAATATTTACAAATTTAGCACCTATCAGATTGGATAGGGTTCTTTATTTTAGGTAAATAATTTCCAAATGACTATTTATTCAGAGGTTAGCTTATTTAGTATCACTGTGTAATTAAGTCACAAGTAAATAAAATTGCCTTGTTTAAGTTGGTGCCCTTAAACAAGGCAATTTTATTTACTTGTGACTCTGTGGATTATCAGTTTAACCTGGGTTTAGTGTGTAATTCTTCTACTGGTCTCTTTTGGAATCACTTACTCAGCGTTGTTTTTCTGATGCCTTCATTGGGGCTTCATGGTCTTAGGTGATGTTGAGCTGGTTGTTGACTTTTCTCTTTTTCTGGTCTCTCCTCTTTCATTTGCTACCTCAGACTTCTGTAAAGAGTCGTCTCAAGTATCCAAAGAGCTCGGAATGGAGCCTAGGCTGGTGATTCATTGTGTCACTTTTGTCACATTCTTTTGGTCAGAGCAAGGCATAGAAGTAGACTGGAATGTATGTGAACAAGTCAACTTGCAAGGGGGTATGTACCCTTGGTAGAAAAGTTTGGCCAACTTTGCAAACAAGTCATCTTTCTTATCAGTTTTTCCTTTTGCATTTTTTACTATTCATTATTATTTTTTGTCCTCCCTCTAGCATCCTCTCTCTTCTTTTTCTGTTTTATTGCTGTTTTTGAAAGCCATTTTACTAGAATAACTAAGCCCAGACTTACTTGTAGAAAGTATATGAGATACTACTCTATTTCAAATCAGGTCTATAGTGTTTGTGGCATCTCTTTCTAGTTCCTGAGCCTGTTTTTGTTTGTTTGTACAGCTTACCTATATTCCCTCCACCCTTTGTTTTCAAAAATTTTAAGCTATGTGCCAACATCGTGTTTTTTAGGATATTTTTCACATATTTTCTGTGTTTACCAGTGCCTTGCAGACATTGCTGTGTATGATGGTATGGGACACAAAGCAAGATTATAGGACATCCTGCCTACATCCGGGAGGACATTTATGCATTTATCGATTTTACTTGTCGTTTTTGCAGTATTGACTTTATTTGGACAAAGATTTTTCTTTGCTTATAAAGTAAAACCAATATCATAGGTAATTGGCTAGCTAAGATTCAGATATATAAGATGAATTATATAATTAAAACACAAATGATTTATGGTCTCATAAAAATATTTTTGCCTGAAGTCATTCTTAAGTATGTATATTTTCCAAATGAGAAATTAATATGTTTTGATTTTATCACATATTTTAAATATGTAGTCTAGAATTTAGCAGTCTCAAATTCAGAGCATCAATTGCCTATGAGAAATAAGATGTCATAAAATTAAGGGCTTATTTACAGCTAAGGAAATAGCAAATACAGTAAAACAGCAGAATTAAGACTTTCAGTGTATTAAGAAACATATAGCATTTAGTCTACTAATAAAAAATGAACAAATTAATCTTAAACAGAAATTGTCTGCTTATTTAAATTAAAAAGAAATGAAAAGAAAAAAGTTCTTTCATAACTTAAAGATATATTTTTGAGGAGATGAAAGTTTTAATGAGAAAAAGTCTATAAATGTTGCTATTTATTGCACATATGATTCAGGGCTGGATCTTTCTAGAGCTGGTAGGTACTCTGATTTTTTGTATCTCCATAGGATGGTTTTGGTGACTCTGATCATTGAATCCATAAAATGTTGATTAAGATTATTTATGTGCTTTGAAGTTCTGATCTACAAAGAGATCAAGGCTTCATCTTATATTGGAAGGACTGGTTTTGTGGAATTTTTCATTTTCTTTTTCTAATTTATTTTTATTATTTTTTTGAGATATCACTGGTTTAAAATACTATAAACAATTCAGAGGTATAGGTTGACACCTCTTCAGATGTATGTTGTTATGCTACATCTACCACTAAGGCACCCGTAGTTCTCCACCGGAGGCCATTGGTTCTTCTTTCCCTTTTGATCTCCACCTTCTCTTATATTCCTCTGGTATCTACGGTTTTACAGTAAGATTTCTAGGGTCTATCTTGGTTTGTTTTTTTCCTGACACTTTGTTTTGTTCTCTATATTCCACATGTCACTGAAAGCATTCAGCATTTGTCTTTCTCCTACTTGTTCATTTTGCATAGCATAATCACTTCCAGTTCTATTCATAGTATTCTATTGTATATAGCTATCACAACCTCTTAATGTATACATCTGTTGTTGGGTACTTAAGCTGTTTCCATGACTTGACTATTGTAAATAGTGCTGCAATGAACAATTGAGTTCATATATTTCTTTGTATTAATGTTTTTTGCACTCTACAGGTATTTACCTAGGAGTCGAATTGTTGCATTGTATAGTAGATCTGTTTTTTGTTTTGAGAAACCTCCATAATGTTTTCCATATGGAATGGACTTAATCTACATTTCAACCAATAGTGATGAAGGTTCCTTTTTCTCCACACTTATTTTTTTTTAAGAAGGTTCCTTTTTCTTTACATTTTTAAAAAAAGATTTATTGATTTATTTATTAGAAGAACTGGGGTGTAGACCAGAGGTACAGTGGGTGAGAGGATTCACCAGAGACAAATTGGGAAGCAGAACAGGAAGATCTACTGAAATACACTGCTGAGGGGAGCATAGACAAGGCGACAGAGATCTCCTGAGCCATATGTGGGTCAGCTCCCTGGCTGGGATTGAACTCAGACCATAGTGGTGACAGTGCTGAGACTTAGCCCCTAGGCCACCAGGGAGGCCCTTTCTTCACACTCTTGACAACACTTTCATTTTTTAAGTTTTTGTATATAGGGCTTTTTCATAGGTATAAAGTAGTATCTCATTTTGGTTTTTATTTGCATTTTTCTGATAAAAGTTGATAAGCGTTTTTTTTTTTTTTATTTCACTGTTGGTCTTCTGTATGTCTTTTTTGGAGAAGCATCTAGTATCTGATCATTTTTTGATTAGCTTTTTTTTTCTTGGTCCCTTTGAGTTATGTGAGTTCTTTTTAGATCTTGGATAGTAACCCCTTATCAGATGTATGTTATGGAAATATTTTCTCTCATTTTGTAAGATGTCTTTTCATTTTAATGATACTTTCTTTTACTATGCCAAAGCTTTTAAATTTGCTGTAGTCTCATTTGTTTATTTTTGCTGTTTTCCTTGCTATTGGGGTTGAGTCCTCAATGATATCTATGAGGCCAATGTCATGGAGTGTTTTGAATGTTTTCTTGTATGGATTTTATAGACTCAGGTCTTACACCCAAGTCTGTAATACATTTTGAGTTAATTTACTTGTATAGTGTGAAAGAGTTGTAGTTTCATCCTTTTGCATTGGACTGTCCGGTTTACCCAATACCATTTGTTGAAGAGGCTTTCCTTTCCCTAAAGTGTACCTCCTTTGTCATAAATTTATTTATTTATTTTTAAGATTTATTTTTATTTTTCCATACAAGTTGGGGTGCAGGCCAGAGGCGTGGGGTGGCGAGAGGGTTCACTAGAGACAGAGCGGGGAGTAGAAAAGGCAGATCGACAGAAATACACTGCTGAGAGGAGCCAGAGGCGTGGGGTGGCGAGAGGGTTTACCAGAGACAGAGTGGGGAGTAGAAAAGGCAGATCGACAGAAATACACTGCTGAGAGGAGCAGCGGGCGAGGCAGGAGAGGTCTGCCTCTCCAGGTGGGATTCTCTCGGCCGGCAGGCATTGAACTCGCGCAGCCGCAGCCGCTGACAGCTCCACAGCGCTGCGCCTAACCCGTAGAGCCACCAAGGAGGCCCTAAATTTACTTTTCATATAAGTATAGATTTATTTCCTGACTTTCAATTATGTTCCATAAATGTGTGTATCTGTTTTTATTCAATTGCATACTGTTTTGATTAGTATAGCTTTGTAGTATTATTTGAAGTCTGGAATGTGTAACCTAACTTCTTCCTCTTGTTTGTGAGAATTGCTTTGGCTATTTGGGGTCTTTTATGGTTCCATATAAATTCAATAATGTTTCTTCTATTTCTTTAATGAATGCCATTGCAATTTTGATAGGGATTGCACTGAATCTGTATTATGCTTTGGTTAAGATGGCCTTTTTAGGAACCCTTCTACACTACTGGTGGGAATGTGAACTGGTCCAACCACTATGGAAATCTGTATGGCGATTCATCAAACTGCTAAACATGGAGCTTCCATACAACCCAGAAATACCACTTTTGGGAATCTACCCAAAGGACACAAAAACACTAATCCAAAAGGATTCATGCACCCATATATTCATTGTGGCACTCTTCACAATAGCAAAGGTCTGGAAGCCACCCAGATGTCTAAAAATAGATGATTGGATCAAAGAGATGTGGTACATATACACAATGGAATACTATTCAGCATTCAAAGAAGATAAACACATGCAATATGCAAGGACATGGATGGAGTTAGAGGGGATCATACTCAGCAAAACAAGCCGGAAAGAAAGAGAACAATATCGAATGGTCTCACTTATAACTGGACTGTAAGGAAACCAAACAGGAGAGAGACACTCAGCAGGGGGTGGGGGGGAGGGGAGGATAAGGGCACAAAATGGAGTAGAAAAGGACACGAGGGACCACGGAAATGGATCATGGGTGAATTGGTGGTGGGTGACCCAAGGGGAATACAAAATGTAGAAGACATAAAGAACAATAAAAATATATCTAAAAAAAAAAAAAAAGATGGCCCTTCTAACAATGTTAATTCTTCACATTCATGAATAAAGAATATCCTTCTATTTCTTTATATCTCCTTTTATTTTTATTTTTAATAATGCCTTGCAGTTTTTATTGTACAGGACCCTTTACCTCTTTCATTAAGTTTATTCTTTGAGTGGAACAGGGTGGGTTCAAAAAGTTTTTCTTCAGTATGTAAAAGTTTATTATTCCACCATTAATTGAATAATTTTGTTGTTTTTTCTCCACTCTTCTTATTTGTTGTTTGTATGATGTATAGGAATTCAATTTGTGT
>PVIJ01014051.1:0-42482 GCA_004024925.1 Scalopus aquaticus | reverse complement strand
CTCAACATCACTTATAATCAAGGAAATGCAAATCAAAACCACTATGAGATACCACCTCACACCTGAGAGGATGGCACACATTAAAAATACAGGCAACAACAAATGCTGGAAAGGATGTGGAGAAAAAGGAACTCTTCTACACTGCTGGTGGGAATGTGAACTGGTCCAACCACTATGGAAAGCTGTACGGTGATTCCTCAAACTGCTAAACATGGAGCTTCCATACGACCCAGCAATCCCACTTTTGGGAATTTACCCAAAGGATACAAAAACACTAATCCGAAAGGATACATGCACCCGTATGTTCATTGCGGCACTGTTCACAATAGCAAAGGTATGGAAGCAACCCAGATGTCCAAAAATAGATGATTGGATCACGAAGATGTGGTACATATACACAATGGAATACTATTCAGCATAGAAAGAAGATAAACACATGCAATTTGCAGCGACATGGATGGAATTAGAGGGGATAATACTCAGTGAAATAAGCCAGAAAGAAAGAGAAAAATATCGAATTGTTTCACTTGTAATAGGACTATAAGGAAACCAAATAGGAGAGAGACAATCAGCGGGGGGGCGGGGGGGGGAGAAGGGGAGGAAGGAAAAGCATACAAAATGGAATAGAAAAGAACACAAGGGACCATGGAGATGGATCATGGGTGAATTGGTGGTGGGCTACCCAAGGTGAATACAAAATGTAAAAGACATAAATAACAATACAAATATATATTTAAAAAATTTATTTATTTAGTCCTTACATTATTGTAGTCCCCATAGTTCTCCCACCACCACACCGGCCGTGAACCATCACCATATTCCCTTGTGGTCAGCCCTCCTGTTTTCCTCACCCCCCTGCTGCCCCCTCCTTTACTCCATGCCTTAGTTCTAGGGGCAGCTGCTAATTTTAGTTAGGGCAATTAGTCAAAAGAAAGACATAAAAGGAATCTTAATTGGGAAAGAAGAAGTGAAACTATCATTATATGCAGATGATATGATAATATGTATAGAGAATCCTAAAAAAATCCACAGAAAAATTAATTGAAACAATAAAACAGTTTAGTAAAGTTGCAGGTTACAAAATCAATGCACAAAAAATAGTAGATTCAAAAACATTTTAAGTGGTAATTTTTATATGCTTTATTATTTGGTTATTTTATAGATTGCCAGTACTTATTAAGGAACATAATGTGTTAGAATATTCATCTGAAAGTCTCTAGAATATTGGATTTATTCAAGATACTGGAAGATCTAGTTTACGAAAGAGACCAAGTGTGTAAGGAATGTCTACACAGCTCCCTCTGAATTATAGTTTTAAGTTGCTTATGTTGACATTGTAACACTATATGTTATCATGTAGTCAATGTGCATAAAATATCAAAATAAATAGTTATAATAAAATAGAAAAAAAACAAACAATAATTCATCATTAGTTGTTATACCTGTAAGTGATGTGTTTGTGCTGCCACTTCTGTCCTGTTAATGCATATCGCTTTCGACGGATATTAAATTTGGAGCTACCTCTTGTCTGGTCAGGTACACCACATCGAGGCTTCTTCATCCAGCTGCAAAAAGCAGTATTTTCCAGTTATTTAACAACAACCCTAATCATTCATTTTAAAAAGAAATCAATTGAGATGTTAATCTATGACAGTGATATGGAAAACAGGAAAGCATTTTGAATATTGTCAATTTTCTTAAAGTTTGAATTTAAGTGGAAAACATATTTTTTTCCTGAATGACCAAGACTCACTAGCTTACAATTCAGATCCTTTAGAGAATTTTTGTCTAATTTATTTTGAGCTAAGAGTCAAGTGATGTACTCAAACTTCTATCTAGAATCTGTTGTTAACAAAATATGTACCTTAGGCAAGACATTAATCCCCAGTCTCATTCATAAAATGACATTTAAAAATAAACTGTCACTAAGTTCTCTTCCAGCTTTAACATTTACAATTAAAGAAAAATCTATTTAAAGTCTTTGAGTCAAGAGGGTATATGCTATTTTTTTTTTACTAGCACAGAAGTAAATTTTTCATTTAAATAACATTTGTCTTTTTCTTCTTTTTCTTCTTTTCATTTTGATCACTTCCCTAATTTTCAAGTAACAGCCATTCGGTCTGAATGTTTAATAAAAAACAAATTCAATGTTTAAGAGATAGATTTTTTTCTGAATATGAGGGCTAGCATCACACATACAAGTTTTAACATATTTATACTAAGAAAATAAAATGCTGCTTTTGATTTATTAATTCTGAACACTTACACAGCTACAGTTTCTAACTTCTTTTCTAGAGAGCTGCATTTACCATTATCATCTTTTCCCTATAGACTTTTTTTTGAAGGAGAATTTTCATGATTTTGAGTACTTTTCCTTTAGTGACTGATAAAATGGTTTCACTGTTCATTAGGCCATTTAATTTCACCATTACAAAGCCAAATTAGAATAACCATATTGCTACATGCTGCATAAGAGGAAATGAGAAAAGAATCACCTTTTGCTCTATTTTACATAACTTAACAATTTCAAAACTCTTTATGTGAAAAATAACACTGGTCAACAGTGAGATCATAACTGACTTAAAAAGGCCCTAATCTGTAGTATCTTGGTGTGCTAAACATGAATATAACCCTGAAAATTCTTTATTAGCTCTCGTTTGGAAGATATTTCATATAATTCATTGATATGTTTCACTGTGTAAATTTATCCAGTAGGACTGCAACAACATCCTAAATCAGCCTAAAATCATGTAATATTGCATCGCATTGCATAATACCAGGATGCACACATCATGCAGAGTTGATTGCATCATTTTCTGATGCAATGCAATACTACTGCCAGCAGCTGCTGAAGTAAGCAGTGCACTATAGAAAGCCCTGTCAGAAAGTGTGAGCACTGAAAATAGTTCAGACTTTGTGCGAGACAGTTGAAACTACTGTTCCATAGAACTGTTATTATTTTATCCATTTAGACACAATACAGAACAGTCATGCCTCAAAAGTGTGTTAATAGCGTGGACAATTTCTTCTCTATTTGTGGGGAGGTGACATTTGCCAACCAGAGGAAAAGTATCACTTCTCAAGTGAAGAAGGCTTATCATCTTTACTTTGGATGCAAGGTTGGTGACCAAGACAAGACTTGGGCCCTGCATATATGCTGTGTTACATGTACAACACAGCTTTCACAGTGGTTCAGTGGCAAAAGATCATCAATGCCATTTGCAGTCCCCATGGTGTGGAGAGAGCCAAGCAACCACAGAAAAGACTGTTACTTCTGCTGGGTTCCTCCTCTTTCTGGTGGATTAATGAAGCAAAAGAAGTCGAGAACAGTCTATCCAAACATTCCGTCTGCATTGAGATGACCGGTTCAACAACTTGCTGCAGGGTGATGCGAAACAAGCATAGAATACTTTTCGCCTACAAACTTTCTTGGGAACGTTAGGGCAGAAAACTACAAGGAACTAGTAGAAGATATGCTGATGCAGTATCAGAAACTTGGCTGCAATAAGTCTCAAAAGATCCACTTCCTCTGCATTTCTTCCCTGAAAACTGTGATATGGTTAGTGATGAACATAGCAAACGTTTTCATCAAGATATTGCATCAATGGAACAAAGATACCAAGGAAAATGGTCCACTACAATGCTGGCTGTCTACTGTTGGACACTCCCCAGAGATGCTCCTGAACAGCTGTACAAGAGACAAGCAAAGAAATCTAAGAAGTAGTCTATGACTTGATTTTTTACAGGTATTAACCATAGGTCTATTACTATTGGCATGTATTTTGTGATGTAAACATCAATTTATTGCAGATTACAAAAAAAAACTAGAGCCAAAGTTAGAATTTGACTGTCATATTCATGTTGAGCACATACAAATGGATAGGAAATGACTAGTTTTATTTCAGTAACATGACTTTTGTAAAAACTGTTGACCAGTGTAATAGAATAAAATTTGACAAAGCAGATCAGCGATTATCAGGATAAAATGTATTTTCAATATATATATAAATAACTTATTTATTTAAATCAGGTAACACTTGTTTATAGCACTGTATATAATTCACATATATATAGAATCCCATCTCTTTAGGTGAATGTTACCACACATACCTCTCACCAAGGCACCCATAGTCCTGAGACAGTAATTGGGTTTCCTCCCCTCTTAATTCTTCACCCTTCCCTCCCCTTCTGGTAACCTCAGTTTTACAGGGTTTGCTTTCGGTTTGGTTTGGTTTGGCCTGACTCTGTTTTATTTATTTACATTCCATATCTGAGTGTTTTTTTAAAAATACTTTAATAATAAGTTGAAGTCAGAATTGAAAAATTTAATACAAATTAGCTTTAATTAAATTTAATCAAGTTGATATAAATTCCATTTTAAATCATGTATACATTGAACCCAGTAAACGTTTCTCAGTGAAGAATTTCATTTTCTAAAGGGCAGCGTTTTTCAGCAAGAATATTAGATTTCTATGCTGAAAAACACCTACTAATTCTTTTTATATTTCTTATGCTTTTGTCCTAATTTCTCTTTTTTCTGATGTTTCAGTTATTTATTCATTTACTTACTTATTCCATCCTGATCACTCATACTACAATATTTTTGAGCTTTTATAACACAGTAAGATATATATTTTTACAAGAGTGTATAAAAAGATAAAACAAGGCAAGCATCCTTGTTGAGCTCAAAGTCTGTATGTAAGACACCCATAGTTAAAAAAATAATATCACGGATGAAGTGCTCTCAAGTCTCCATTTGGATGTCATCGCCTCTACCTTCATGTGCAATAAAAACAAAAATATTAATTTTCTACCCCAAATTTGCACCAGCTTCTCTGATTTCTCATTACAGATAGAAGTTTTAATTCATCTAATGCCCAAGTCAGTAATCCTGGTAACATCATCCACTGCTCTCTTAATTCTAACCATGTATGTGTACTCATGATGTATACTCTTCTGCTTCCAAAATTTCTCTTATACCCTTTACTTTCATCATTGCTTCCCTTCTTATTCCTAACAATAAATCTTCCCAAAGCACACATTCTCTGCATGTTCTAGGAATAAAACGATTATTTAGGGACACGGAGCACCTACTTTCCAAGATGTCCTCAAGTTCCCACAGAATCAAACCTCTTTCTTCCTTGTATTCCGTTACCTCTGGCTGGAATACTATGCATCCTTAGATTTCAACACACACAGATGCAATTTACCATACCAACATAAGCAGTATACTGTGTATTTCAATTTGTGTATGTCTGCCTCTGTCTTCTACAGACCTGTAAGTCTGGCCAGAGAGCCCAGGACTGGGGCAGTGCAAAGTGAAGTCTCTAACAAATGACATAAACCAAATGGACTAATTCTTCATCCTTTTGTTTGCACATACTGATCTCCTTCACTATTCTATGACTTTTGAGGATTTTGTAACTCATGCTCTCTCTGTGCCTTGAAAAAAAATGCTATTGCATGAACATTGTGTGAACATTTCTATATAAAAATAAATGATAAAGTAGATGAATTAAATGTAAGAAAAAACATAAGAACAGGAATAATCTAATATAAACCAGCAACTTAATGCAAAGAACCCTCAGTGAGTATTGGCCAGGTGGAAAACACTGGAAACATCACCAATATTTGTATTCAAATATCCTATCATAGAGATATTGGCAGGTATATTTATCAAAATACATAAAATCCTAAAAATCTGATAAAGAAAATCCTGACACTGAATATGACACATAGTATCTGAGGTAAATTGATCTCAGGTTTTTTATATGACTCCAAACATTTAAAATATTCATTAATTTCATAAGCAGTCAACTTCTTTCTCCTATAGTTTTAAAAGTTCATAATGGATATAGAGAACAGTCAGTGTTTAACAGTCACCAGTGAATAAAATGTCTAATATTAAACGCAAAATTGGTATGTTAATGTTATTTAAGCAGAGTGGGCAGTAAGATTAAGTTCTAGTTGCCAGTAGATCAAAATGAAATTTGATCTAGCTGTACTCAAGTGTCATTTTGACAAATCCCAAATATACCTGCTTATAAGGGTGCAAAAACTGCATGCACAAATAAAATTGTCTCATGAAAGGTACTAACTGTATCACATGAAACAAACAGGGTTTGACTTATGCATGTTATTTTCAGACAATGTTTTCTTGTGAAATATCATTGCCCAAATATACTTATTTTTCAGGTCAACACACAGCTCACAGACTTGTACTGCTTCTTTATTGACACATTTGATTAGACTTTCAAGTTGATGTTCCAGAGGAAACAATGATATGGGGAGTGGGCACTGCAGGAGGAGGTCAGCTACAAGGAGGGCATTTTGTTATAATCAAGAACCCAGGGGACTTTAAAATTCTTTTAAAAAATAATTATATCTATCTATCTATCTATCTATCTATCTATCTATCTATCTATCTATCTATCTATCTGTCTATCTCTCTGTCTATTTTTGTGGGCTAGAGGAGCAGGGGCTGAAAGGATTCACCAGTGACAGAGTGGAGAATAGAACTGCTGGATTTACTGAAATACACTGCTAAAGGGAACAGTGGGCGAGACAGCTGCACCATAGGTGGGTGAGCTCCCTGGCCAGGGATCGAACTCAGGCCGTATTGGTGATAACGCTGAGACTTAACCCCTATGCCAACAGGGAGACCCAGTGTACTTTAAAATTAATTGGACAGTTCATTAATGTCTTCATTTATGTTAACTTATAAAAAGAAAACTATCTAAAATCAGCATTCTTAGAAGAAACTTTACTATAAAATTTGGAAGCAGGAAACCTAGATTGTAGGAATCTCACCTCAGTCTACTGACTCACTAACCTGTGACATTAGTCAGGCTATTATTTCATTTTATTACTCAGTTTCCTTTTGTACAAGATGGTGGTAATAGTATTGTTATTATTGTTAAGGATTAAATTAGGTTAATCATGTGAAACACTTAAAAAGTGCCTGGCAGCAACTGTTACTTTGATTAATACTAAGTATTATTTTACAATTATCAGGTAATCATTGTATTAGTAAAAGCAGCAGCAGCACCCAGATATCAACATATTAACCAACATGTTTCAATTTCCTTTACCTGTATGTTCACATCAAGCATTTTATCATTCAACACAGAGATATTTCTGGTATTTTGATAATAACGATATTCACAAATACACTATCCTCTGTATTATGCAGATGAAGTAGCTATTGGCTGCTAAATACATTTGTAGTAATGCTAAGAATCACTGCATATGAAACTGTCCACTAGCTTTGGTAAAATATATTTAAAAAGTAACTTGGGCATTGATGACAAACACATAAGCTTCCCCCTCCACCCCTCCACCCCCCGACTCCTGACTCCACCCCTACCTTCAAGTTGTAGCCCACAACTTGGGTGACCCCTATGTGGGACTGCTGGAAGGAATCGCTTCAATAGGATATAGTGGAAATACCATTCCCTTACGGCTGGAGTTTTATCATATAGTGCCCTGTGCATATATAACGACATTTATCAGGAGAAAAAAAAATTACAAAAATCTATCTCGTGCTTTATGAATTAGTAATCTTAGAAAAAAATTCATCAGCATGATATAATAAACAGGTTTCTATCCTCCAAAATTTTCCAAGTGCCAATGAAAATTAAGAATAATATCTACTACTTATAGTTATCTCCAAAAGATCCTTCTAGAATATTTCAAATATTGTTATTTCTTACAAAATCTTATGTTTTGTTTGTATTAGTAGAGGCAAGTCCAGTTGCCATGGGCAAGACTTTTTAAAACGTAAACTTTTTAAAATGTTGACAGGTGACAACTCACTCTGGTCCCAAGTTTATTTTTACTATCAATTCATTAGCTGCACTCAAGGCCACACATGGCCTTGAACACACTGAAAAGTTAATGCACTTAAAAATCTGAACATAGAAAATACATGTATTAATCCTCCATGGTCTGCAATGTGAACGAAAGCTCAGTTAGTGTCAGCTCTTAAACTTCCAACTTCAGACTAGGAGTGGAAGGCCCCTTCTTGCTTAGCTATCAACCATCCTTTTGAAATGACAAAATCAGAACTGAACCATCCTATGTAAGTGTGTTTGAGTACTGGTGTTATATCTAGAAATAAAAAGAACTGCAACCACTACTGAATCTATCTTTGTATCCATGTTGAGAATATTATAAGTAGGGGTTTAGACAAAAAGACTAAAGATAATGGACACTGGGCCTCCCTGGTGGCGCAAGTAGTTAAGTCTCAGCACTATGAAGCTATTACCAGCCACTGCAGCACGAGTTCGATGCCTGGCCAGGGACCTTCCCACATGGCGCAGCAGACCTAGCCTGCCTCGCCCTACACTGCTCCCTTGAGCAGTGTATTTCAGTCAATCTGCCAGTTCTGCTCCCCACTGTCTCTGGTGAATCCTCTCACCTTCCTCACACCTCTGGGCTACATCCTAGCTCTTTTATGCATAAAATTAAAATAAAATCTTAAAAAAATAATGGACATACTAGAATTAAGGCAAAAGTATGTGATTCTTGATATAAGCAAATATTTTAATTTGCAAATTATAAGTTCAAATGTTACCACAGTTTAATAAGAATTCTTTGAAAAATAACTACTTATTTAGTCTTACATATTCATTAAGATAAATTTCTGGGCAGGGTTTGAATAAATGAAGCAGGATTACTCATATCACGTGATATATATATATATATATATATATATATATATATATATATGAATAGATGTACGTGTGTATAAATATAAATACACACACATATGGAGAGAGGAGAGAGTGATCACCTTAAAAATATCTCAGCAAATATGCTTCACTGCATACATACAAAGAACACTAAAATTTAAAAATACTGTTAGCATTATAAAAACATATTGAATTCATTTTCACTAATTCTTTGCTATCTAATTCTCTCCTTGCTAAATATATCCTTTTTATTCATAACTTCAATTACTCCATTTATTAAGAAATTTAACTGAGATTGCTTACAAAAAAATAGTCAAGCAAACATACTTTAGAAGATCCTTTGTAACATATTATAATGAGCTCATTTTGGGGTGGGGGGATAAATATTCATTACTATCTCTCCCAAACCAAAGTTAATTAACATAAAAGCAATATTATATGCCATTTAAGGTAATATCTAAATTTGTTGCTTGAAAATTGTTAATTTATTCAACATAATATAAGGATTATTATAATTGGCATCATTACTTTTAATTATCCAAGAATTATAGATTGCATGCACAAATGTCTGCCTACCAAAGGAAGATATAATTATTCAATTTAAAAACAATTGATCTTGACGAGAGTCTAAAATTAGGTAAAATTTTATAGCATCTGAAAATGAAACCTACAACATGATTTTAATATGGAGGACCAATTTTACATCTATAATTGTAGTCCACATTTTAAGTAGTAAGGATTAGATAAAAACTCATACCTTAAAATTTGACTGTAAAATAATAGAGGGCAATTTCATCATGGGTTGTTATCACACATTCATTTAAAATTACAAAAGAACAGACAATTGCTTAGTAGCATTTTTATAGTGATTACACTTACAAAACAGGACACTATTTAAACCAAGTACCCTGAGCAACAATCTCTCAAGACTGGTCATACATCAATGGGAAAAAGGAGTCAGCAGGCAAATGAAGCTGCAGGGTTTATAGTTCAAGTTAGAATGAGAGTGACCTAGAGGACAGCACCCATGGCAGGTTCAGAAGGGAAGATGAGGGTTTAGTGAGACTTTGGTGGATTCACTGGAAATAACGACTAGCTCTGTCAGTTATAACACTATTTTAAGGGAAAGATGCCCTACTAATCCCCAAAGAACTGAACAAAATTCTAACAAATAAGAAACACCATGTCCCTCAAATAAAAATAACAACATTGATTTTTAAATAAAAGACTGCCTATACAGTTGATTCTTTTCTCTTTAATTCATAGAAATGCCACTTAAACTCCTACACACTGACATTTCTCCTTTCTAGAATCTGAGCCACTATATGCTAGAAAAAGACCCTACACCTCTGCATTTTTTACATGATCCTACCAGAGAACAATCTGTTCAGACCCTTTTCCACATAAAGTGTCTAAACAAATCTTGTACACATTCCTCTTCCATTACCTATGAACAAATACCTTTTCCCAGCTAATTTAGAAAATCAAACCTATCCATTTTGAGTGATTTCAATGACTAGCAGAAATTCTCAAAACCAGGGGGAATACAGATGTCACCTTCTCTAGGACTCCACTTTCTTAATTCTAATAGCCAATAATAAGCAAATCCAAATTAATTTGCTTCCTAAATTCTTGATTTATTTGTATTTTTAAAAATTGTGTCATAATTTCCAAGAAAATGAATCAGACAATAATAGCTTTTCATTAGAGGACTAGAAAACTGTCCAGTACATTTTGTGAAATATTGAGATAAAGAATATAATTTAAATGGAATGTTGTATTTTATGCAGTAACAGAATGCAGGACTTGCTGAAGGTTATCACTTATTAAAACTATATTTAGGACAAGTGGTATATTATGATTAAAGATGACTATTTGCTATTACATTTTTAAAAGCAAACTGAAACGATAAGAGGGCAGCAGGTCCAAAATGTCAAAATTCTTTTTTCAATATTGATAATAAATTTCTAATTTTTACAGACTGTATTATACCAATTCTTGATTCTTTTTTACCAGATATACATCAGTTATCATTTATGTTGCTCTTAAAAGTGCTAGGAAAGGTAATACACTTCTTTTTTAAACTGCTTTGATGCATAATCTTCTAGGTTTTACTATATACTTTCCTGTCTTGATAAAATAGAAATTGTATGACTAACACCATGTTGTATTAGAAGGCAAAATATAACACTGATCAACAGTGAGATTGTTACTGACTTAAAAAGGCCCTAATCTGTAGTATTTTGGTGTGCTGAACATGAATATAACCCTGAACATTATTTATTAGCTCTCATTTTGAAGATATTTCATATAATTCATTTGATATGTTTTACTGTGTAAATTTATCCAGTAGGACTGCAACAACATGCTAAATCAGCCTAGAATGATAGAATATTGCATCTTATTGCATAAAACCATCATGCACACATCATGCAGAGTTGATTGCATCATTTTCTAGATTTATTTTTTTTTTATTTTTATACATACAAGCTGGGGTACAGGCCAGAGGCGTGGGGCGGCGAGAGGGTTCACCAGAGACAGAGCGGGGAGCAGAACAGGCAGATCAGAAATACACTGCTGAGGGGAGCAGTGGGCGAGGCAGGAGAGGTCTGCCGCACCATATGGGATTCTCCCTGGCTGGGCATCGAACTCGCGTCGCCGCTGCCGACAGCTCCACAGCGCAGCGCTTAACTGCTGCGCCACCGGGGAGGCCCCGATTGCATCATTTTCTGATGCAATGCAATACTACTGCCAGGCGGCTGCTGAAGTAAGCTAATGTCAGCAGTGCACTACAGAAAGCCCTGTTGGAAAGGTTTATCATTGAAAATAGTTCAGACTTTGTGCGAGACAGTTGAAGCTACTGTTCCATAGAACTGTTCTTATTTTATCCACTTAGGCACAATACAGAACAGTCATGCCTCGAAAGTGCATTAATAGCATGGACAATTTCTGCTCTATTTGTGGGGAAGTAACATTTGCCAACCAGAAGTAAAGTAGCACTTCTCACGTGAAGAAGGCTTATCATCTTTAATTTGGATGCAAGGTTGGTGACCAAGACAAGCCTTGGGCCTCGCATATATGCTGTGCTACATGGACAACACAGCGTTCACAGTGGTTCAATGGCAAAAGACCATCAATGCTGTTTGCAGTCCCCATGGTGTGGAGAGAGCCATGCAACCACATGAAAGACTGTTACTTCTGCTGGGTTCCTCCTCTTTCCAGTGGAATAAATAAGCAAAAGAAGTTGAGAATAATCTACCCAAACATTCCGTCTGCATTGAGACCAGTTCCACATGGTTAGTGACTCCCTATTCCAGAACCTCCAGCAGAATATTCTCTTGATTCATCTGTGAGGACAAGGGTGAGCAGACCTGTTCTTCTCCTGTTCCATCAGCATGCAGTGATCCAGATTTTCACTGTGGTGCACCATCAACCCCACAAAGACTAACACAGGAAGAACTCAATGGCCTGGTTCGTGATTTGGACTTATTCAAGAACAAGACACAATTGCTAGGATCAAGACTCCAACAATGGAATCTTCTAGAAGAATATGTCATAATTACTTTCTATCGAAAGCGCCATGAGCAGTTGGAGCCTTTCTTCAGGAAGGAAAGTACTCTGGTGTTCTGTTCTGAGCTTGAGGGCCTCATGAATGCCTTAGAAATCACTCATGACCCACAAGAATGGAGACTATTTCTAGACTCTTCGAAACTGAGTTTTAAGGCTGTGCTTTCGCACAATGGAAAGCGTCTTCCATCGATTTTATTCCTGAACAGCTGTACAAGAGACAAGCAAAGAAATCTAAGAAATAGTCTATGACTTGATTTTTTTACACATATTAACCGTAGGCCTATTACTCTCGGCATGCATTTTGTGATGTAAACATCAATTTATTGCAGAATCCAAAAAAAAAAAAACAAACAAACAAACTAGAGCCAAAATTAGAATTTGACGGTCATATTCATGTTGCACACATACAAATTGATAGGAAATGACTAATTTTATTTCAGTTACATGACTTTTGTAAAAATTTGTTGACCAGTGTAATTTTTAAAATACATATATAATTAGTTTACTTTGTTAAAATTAAGCATACATGCCTGAGCCCAGGTTTTTCACATATTTAAGGTTTAAAAATAAAAACAATGTGTTGTTTCTGGAGGCACACGGCATGATCCAGTAAAAGTTCTCCAACTAAGCTTCAAGAGCTCTGTCGTCTGTAACAGCTCTGGTTTTCACTTAGCCTTTGACATTCAATTTCTTTATTTGAAAACGTAGAAAGAAAGATGTATCTTTGTCTTCTCTATTGTGGAGGGTTGATATATGATGATAGAATTAAACAATGAAATAGATTTATTTTGTGAGTATAAAGGACTCAATAAATACAAATGAATTTTCCCCTGCATTTAAAGAACTAATCACTTTCTCCTTTGCAGTCCAGAAACAATAATGCTGCTTCATAATGTCACAGAACTTTAGTTGACCTGCAGTAAAATAATGTTTACTATGTCTAACTACACAGCTAACTCAAAGTTCCTTTGAAGAAAAGACTATGTTTTCTGATTCTGTGTAGGCCTCTTTTACAGATAAATGTGCCCAGAAAAAGAGGTTTGGTTAAATAAATGAACAGATAATTGATGTGTCAATCAGAATATAATCAATACAATTAATGAGTTAAAAGAAGCTCTTTGTTATTAAAAAGTTGAAAATAGAAACTCAAGAGTGAAAAATCCCTGTTTGATTTAACATATTTAGAGAATAGTGGGAGGCTAATAACTGTTAACTGAGTCTCTAATATCCTTCTTCCTCTCCCCCTCTCCCAAACCCCTGATTTGTAGGGTCTTCCATTTTCCCCCATGTCAATACTTCTGCTTTGGTCAATTGCCAGCTGCTGGGGAGACATCAATCAACAGAGATGCAAAACCACATCACCCTCCACAGCTCTCTGAGGGGTTCCCACACTGCACTGATTGGCCCTTCACTTGCAGTGGCTTCAACTGAACATCTACTTTGAGTCTCATCGTTCATATTTTCTTTCCTATTTTGAAAGTGTGTTGCTAATGTTAGGTGAGTAAACTTGACTTTGGGTTTTATATTTTTATGGAATCTCAGCAGTGTGGAACTAAAATAAGTGAAATTCTAAAGAAATATTCATGAGAGAAGTGGTTGCGGAAGTTCATTCAGTGTTTCAGACTAGTCTGCCTTCAAGGACCAAAAAAGAAGAGTGTGGGTGCTGCTACTCACTCAATTGTGTTTCGGTCCACTTTTCCTGTCATGTTAATGCCGTAGAACTGCTGCATGGCAGCTAGAGCGGACTGCATGGTCTCTGCAGAGCGCAGCACCGACATTCTGGGGTCGGTCGGTGGAAGGTAGCCGTACTTTTGTAACCAAACCTGTAAAAACAAGTGCAGTTCCTTTTAGCTCAGCTATGATAATTTCATGGTAATTCATTTATGTCTATAGTAGAATTTTAAACTTTATTTCCTTTATAAGGACATATGTTATTTAAATATTTGATCACAGTGAAGATAAACGGCAAATATGGAAGTAAAATTTCACCAGAAGAAATCATATTAAAATTAGCACAGTTTTAACATGTAAAATACCAAGTGGAATATTCTGTAATATTCTGCTACCTCAAAGTGCAGTCCTATAAGCATAACCCCTTGCAAATAAAATATAAAATATATTATGTAGTTTAGTTTAGTTTGATATAATTCCAATGGTTGTGACAGGTCTTCTAATATACCTACACATGCTAATTGAAAAGAAAAAGATTAATTGTTTCTTGCAAGTTTATAGTGTATAAGGTACGACAGTAAATACTGGATAAAATCATAAATAAGGTCCTCTCTGTCCTGTAGGAACACAATCTCTAAAATGAAGGAGGGACTTTTTCAACAGTATGACCCCATTGAGACATCTATGTTGAGAAGTTAATGTGATATACATCACTCGAAATGTCATTTTCCTGAACAATCACCAGTGACTACAACTGTGATGAATAGCATCATTACACAAATAGATCATGCCATTCCGTCATGACATTTGGGTATGCATTCAAAAATAAGCCATGTTATTCTGTCATAACATTTTGGGTATAAATTCTGTGCAACTAGTCTATTCAATTGTAGCTAGATGTCTTCAAGGGTCATTGACTATTTCTCATATAAAGAATATTTTCTCATTTAGTCAAGGTGATTCACTTCAAGCCAAATCATGTGCATGACCAAACTTTTCAAATATAGATGAAATCAGATTATCTTTTTAATTACCTGGTCCTCTCTTTATGATCTGATGGTATTTATTTTCCTATTCCCCAGGAAAGAGAGGGCTAAGAGCACAGGGAGAGACAGATGTCAGAATTGAGCTCACATTCCAGTTGTGACTATAGCAACAATCCAGTTATTTAAGATTAGATTTTCAAAAGGAACCCTAGACTCAGGATATTTGGGGAAAAAGTCTTTGCCAAGAACAGATGCTTTCTAGTTACATAATTCATTGCATTCATTTTAAATGCACAATCATGTTCAGTTCATATCCTTCTGTTCCTTACCTCAATCTTCCATTGGGCTCTAAGATTTTCTTAAGTGCAGCAAACTACCTGTCAAATTGAGAAGGGCCAAGTGTTTTTGCTCTGGTATAGAATAGAAGCCATGCTATTTAATGGAAGGGATTCACCAGAATGTGTTTTCCTCCCTACCTGAGACTATTCATTTATAAAAGATGATCCTACAAACTTGCAGTTTTCCTCCAACATATGATACACTTTATGAACTTCTATCTAAAACATAAGAGTTAATTTCACAGTGAAGATAGACAGCAAATATGGAAGTAAAATTTCACCAGAAGAAATCATATTAAAATTATCACAGTTTTAACATGTAAAATACCAAGTGGAATATTCTGTAATATTCTGCTACCTCAGAGTGCAGTCCTATAAGCATAACCACTTGCAAATAAAATAAAACATGTATCCTAAAAACTAAGAGATTAACAATGCCTCACTGTCAGAAAGGTTTACTGTTGAAACTCAATCTAGTAAACTCATCTGCCATATAGAGAAAACATGCCACCACCTCTTCTCATCTAATCTGTAATGAATAGGCTGCCAGGGAAGACATATTTTCAGTGACCTAGTCAACTGTGGTTCAGTCTGAAATAGATTCCATTTTTTTTCTGAATGAAGGAGACAGGATTTCACTGGCAATATATTATTTACTAGGAAATTCAATATCTATTGCCATGCTATTTTCACCAAATGAGAAGATTTCATCTTGACTTTCAGTAGTATACATGCACTAATATTTTGAAATTGAATTCTTTCTTCCATAACACTTCGTTTGCATTCATTTCTTACTTGCTAGAGAGCTGAGTTGTTGCTAGGTTACTCATGGGTGCTAAGTTACAGGTAATCATGTTTGAGGATAGCAAAGTGAAAACTGTTAATGATAAACCCTATGATTTACAAACAGAGAGAGACTGTAGAATATATAAATTTTAAGTGCATAATGAAAAAATAGCATGTTCTAAAAATACATAATGATTTATGTCTCAGCTTTTTAAACAAATGAGCTAGAATAATATAAAAATAAATTGTGATTTTTCTTCATTATCTTTTATATGATGCCATTTATCATGAAAACTTTTTCTAAATGACTGAGAAGTGAATAATTCTTTTTAAATGTAAAATATCAGGAAAGTTCTGAGATCTACTGTTTTATGGTCAAAGTTTGCTTCTAAGGTAACAAATTAACGTCATTAAGATTGTGGGTCACCTTGAGTTGAAAATTCTAATGCCATTTGTGTTTGTCAAATAATAAATCTTCTATGACATCATCAAAACTTGGCCAGGAATAATTCTCCTGAAACTTGCAACGGATTTTTCCATAAAAAGTGGAAAATCAAGCATGACTATATTGGTGTCATATTACAGTATGAAACCAGCAAGTCCTCAATTAACATTTCTTATTGAAGCAAAAGCTGCTGGAGATGACTTTACTCTAGGTCAATGTAAAGAGTACATACTTATGCCTACAATGACTTAAAGTATTAATTTGATCCACAGTGCTTTTTTTATATAACCACTGTTCAATATGGAAAGAACATATAAAAACAAATACTTCAATAATCTTTTAATCACCAAAGGTGTAGCCTCTTAAGGTTTTTCTTTTTAATAGTATTTCCTTTAAACTGCTGAGGCCACAGAATCCTGAGTCTGTTAATTTCTATATGACAGAAAAAGACCTGTATCAAGTAGCCCTGAAAAAGAAGAGGCTAATGATCCATAGAGGAGACTAATTTGGTAAACATGGTGATGTAAAAGACAAGCTGGAATATAAACTCAGTGTCCCTGGTAGAAAATTAATGTGGCCAAAATCTATTGTGGTTTGTAAACACTAACTCTGCAATTACCAATGAATGAAGATTGGCTATAAAACAGTGAAGATCAGGTACAAACACTGATCCATAATCATCATAGAAGTATAGAGACTCTAGAATAAGTAACCTTATTCTATTACTATAGATTAAAAACTTTTGTTTCACAAATAGATCAAGGTAAGAAACCTTATCATTTTATTATTTTACAGCAGTGAACAGTAGGAAGTTTGGAGATTTGGGATATGATAGAAATGACGTAGGGAAAAAATTTTCTTTCTCGTTATTTTTCTACTAAATTACAAACTTACAGTATCTTATTTGAAAAAAATTAAATTTAAGCTACAATGTACTATTTAAAGGTACTCCTTACTCCTGAAAGAAGAGACCACAGACATCCATCTTCATAAATTGTTATTTAAGATAAATTCCCATTTTCAACATTTAAAAAAAATATTGCTTCTTCTAGATGACTAGAAATACTAATTTGCTTTCTGAGATTATTTGTCACTTGCTACTTTTTCAATATTCTCAAATGCAAAAATGAATAGGTAGGAAATAATTTTCTCATGTGTGCACTGGGGTAAATGAGATTGGATTTGAGTTGATGTCAAGATCAAGAATATAAAAAGCTACCAGCATAACGCTTGCTCAGTAAGTTATATTATTATTAGCTACTTACTGATTGCACTGAGTACTTGAAATCACTCCTGCTCAAGTAAATATTTGTCCTTGGAATGAGGTAAGAATGAAAAAACTGGTGAGAGAAGTAGTCAGAGTTGTGACGAAAGAAACTATAGCGGGCATACAAACTACTGTGAGTATACAAACCACTGCTTGAAAATTGCCCCAATCATGAGAAAATGGGAAGTATGAAAAATTTGGCAAATTGGTTTTTGTTTTGTTTTCTTTGGCTTGTTTTATTTTGTTCACTGGATGGACATATGCATTGGAGACCATTGAAAAAAAATACTGAGACAAATTTCTTTGAGGCTAAATATGAGTACTTTTACTAACATACTAGAACAACCAACAATAGAACTTAAACAGAGTAACACAATCTAACCTTGAATCACATTTCCTGTTAGTTAGTTACTAACACTTTCATATATCTTGTTATCTCATAAACAAAACCAATTTCTTGCACGTAGTGATTATACAACCGGAGGAATAACCAGTATAATGCTATTCTCTGCAGAGCAAGAAGATAAGCTTAATACTTAAATATAAAATTCTGTGCCAATAGATGTTGCTTTTACTAGATGGAGCATATAAAGGATGACCAAATTTCAGTAAATTTATCATAAAAGAATGTCACAAATGTTTCATGTAACCACATTCTAAAAATTTAACTCATTTATCCACCTCTAATTTCAGGGTAGTATCCTCAAATATGGTTACCAGTCACAATAACAAAGAATATTAGTAGTTCTCATGACTAACAGTAAAGGTAAGCAGAATTTAGGGATGAATGTATGAATACATGACTACACACACACACACACACTCACACACACACACACACACACAGCCTTTAAGGCTGGTACTAAAATCTAGAAATAAAATTCCCTCCAGTGGTTGAAACTAATAAGCTTGTCAATGCTTTAATATAAAATTAAGATGCTACTATTTATTCACTCAGATGAATCACAAATGCAAAAACTTATTAAAATTTACTCATTAACAGGACCCAATACTCAGAGAGAATCTGCTGAAATGATGCTCACATATTCCCCCCCACCCCCCCCAATTTAAATGACGAATCTAATGGTTCATTAGGGCAGGATTTTAGAAATTATTGGAGGGGAAGAAGAGAGAATTAGGGTTTGCAATTTTATTTAACCTGAAAAATCACTTTGCCACACCATAAAGTTTTTTGTGACTGATCCAGTTATTTCAGGTATAGTTCATTTCCAAATTATGCGTGTTGTGGCCAAATTATGTGTGCTGTGGCCAAATTATGTGTGCTGTGGCCAAATGAAAATTCTACACACCAGGTGATCATATGATGCAAATTATAGTACTTAGTAGAGAAGGAAGTAAAAGGTCAAAGGCGATAAATGTACTTTACAGCACTTATTTAGTAATAATTATTCCCATTTACATAATTATATATTTTAATTTTGGGGGAGGGCATGATTTTTTAAAACTATTGATACCATGTTAAATTTGCATTTACTTGCTAACAAATAGATTTAAATCTGAAATAGTTAACATTATATTTTGTTATAACTGAATTTCTGAAAAAAATGCAACTGAAAGAAAGCATTTTTTAATAGTTAAACTATCAATGTCACAAAATTATTTTCCACTTTTCAGTTTAAGACTTCTAAATATAGTTGTTATATTCTGTTATTAACTAAAATTAACAAGTAAAAAATGACCACTTCTAATTTACGGCATCATCAGCAAAGTTGGAAAAATCTTAAACCCATTTTCCCCCTGAAATAGCATATACTCACTGATTATAAAATATGGCAGAATTCAGGACCTAAATTTTCTAGTCTGAAAGCAGCTATAAATACGAATTATAACTACCTAGTAGCCAAAAAATTAAACTGATATGGCAGTAGTCATTCAGAATTGGTCAAATTTAAAATTCATAAGTTAACAAGGCAGAAATTAGCCTTTCTATTCATTCAAAGTTCTGAATGGGCTCTAAATCACTACCCCATCCCCACCATGAATGAATCAGTGGGTGAAATTGAAAATACAGAATTTACCTCATCTAGAATCTTACTGTCTATTAACTGGCTTCTTAAATGGAAATGAGATAGTGGAAGAATCAAATGTTACTCTCCTGGCCATGTTAGGGATCAAGCAACAACTGTCATTTGGACAAGGAGCTGGAAAACAGCTGAGTCGCTATCAGCAATTGTAATGACCACGGTGGCCATATTTTTTATCTTAGCATGACATTGTCTATTTTATGATAGAAACTGAAATCTTATCATATAAAAGCTAGGGAGAATATTCTCTATTCGGCATAAGAGAAAATTTTACTTTGTACTTAGCAGCTATGGGAGTAACCCCTTCCAAAAACACTGGTTGTGTTGCTATGATCATAGAAATAAGCAAGCAAGCAAACAACCACAACCTGTAGCCCTTAATTGAGATTCCATCATATGTTAGTCATTCTGCTGTAAAATTCGAGGACTGTAACACACTGTCTGCTTATCAGTCTTTACTAGTTTTACCTATGAAAAGTTTTTAATTTTTAAAGATTTATTTATTTATGCATACAAGCTGGGGTACAGGCCAGAGGCGTGGGGCGGCGAGAGGGTTCACCAGAGACAGAGTGGGGAGCAGAACAGGCAGATCGATGGAAATACACTGCTGAGGGGCGCATTGGGTGAGGCAGGAAAGGTCTGCCGCGCCATGTGGGAATCTCCCTGGCTGGGCGTCGAACTTGCATCGCCGCTGCCGACAGCTCCACAGCACAGCGCTTAACCGCTGCGCCACCAGGGAGGCCCAAGTTTTTAATTTCTAAAGATGAATCTATAGTGTGCACACACACACACACACACACACACACACACAGTGACAAGACAAAAACACACACAAAAAATCCTGAAACACAAAACCAACAATAACAATTATAGTGCATGTATGTGATATTCCTATTCCCATGTTTCTTAGGCATGGGGAAATAATTACTAAAAAGTAACTATAATACTCATTTACATGATTCTACTTTATATTACAATCACCTCACAAACCTAAACAGTAAAATCCTCCTCACACCTAGCCCTGTGTACATTTGTTTAGTGAAGTGCTGGGCAAAGCACTCTGAATTTTCTAAAAGGCAAGTACTTGAGCCTGAATCACATAGATGACAGAGTCAGCTCAATTTATATTTGAGGGACTGATTCAGTCTCATCAACACAACATCATGAAGAAATTAGTCTCAATGAAGGTCTTCAAGAAGGAATGCAAAATGTTCCCTAGTGATGAAAGCACAAGATTCCAGAACATCTTATGTAGTGTGCACACCCACACATCCATGCCTGAACACATCTATCTATCTTAATGTGTAGATTGATCCTGGCACCCTCACTTGGATAGATTTCAGCCATGTTCCACCTGCTGTCCTGAGGGAAGAGCTTGAGTTCTACTGCTAGAGGGTTTACAGTGTCACCTTCAAAAGTTAGTTTCATTACAACACATTACAACATACCTCTATTTTTCTGTGACAGATCAAATGGATTTGGAGATTATATCATCTTAAAAAGTAGAAATCTTATAATATTTTGTGATATAATGGTGAACAACCAGAAAATATGCTGTGCCTTATAGATGTTTCCTGGTTATCTTTTGACAATGTACTGAAAAGAACTGTCAAACTTAAATAAGTTATGTATTTTTTTTTAACAAAAGGACAAGAAATGATGTCCTTTTCTGTAAAGACAAGTAACTGCAAATAGTCTGCAACTCAATTGCTATTGTGGGAGTATGAAAAAAAGACCATTTATTTAATCTGTCCCATAGAGATAAAAGTGATGTTTTAGCAATACAGAAAAAGAAACTGCTTTTGAAAGGAAGGCATGCTATATAGAGTAATGTTTCCATTATCACATGACTTTATAGTCAAAAAGATATAAATACATCACCTATTAAAACTCTCTCAGAATTTCCTACTTTAACATTCCAGCTACAGAATTTTCCACCTGTAAAATAACCTGCCAAAAGAATATGTTCAGTGGATTTGAAGGCCATTTGTTAAAAATAAGAAAACTCAACACCCTCTTCTGAGGTTTTGGGGATAACTGACAGACATCAAGGTAGATGGAAATTTACCATCTGACTTTTACCAAATATTTTACATAATTGATGGCTAGGAGTATAAAATAACACTTATGATTTGTAACTGTCTAGTGATGTAACTTTTCCAGTTGCATTTATATACTCTTGTGATGTGTCAATTTTGGACATGGCAATTTCTAAAATGAGATAGGAATAAACTTATCTTAAACTTGTATTTCAAAGTGTCAAATCAACATTTTCAAAATAATGGAGCATAGTCTGTCACCAAACTCTTAAAGATAAGAAAATGATTAATTTTAATACTACTCAGAGCAACACAATATACAGTAAATAAAACACATTTAAAAAAATTTTATATGATACTTAGGTCATCTTATTTCTTTTGAGTATATTCAGAATGATAAAAAATTAGTTGATGGAGGTATGCAATTAAAAGTGAAGAAATCACTTATTTGATAGAAACTACTCTTTTTATTTAAAATACAGTACTGTCTGAAATTCTTTCCAATGTGACAGACTTACTTTCCCTAAGGGATGAGAAGACAGTTTATCAATATCTATATATTATATTCTTACTGTGACAATTCCCAAGCTCTTCTTTTCTGTCAAGAACTATTGAAACTATTCAATAGCTATAATGAAAATGCCTTAGAATGACTTCCAAGTCATTCATGATTTGATATCAAACTATTTTGGGCTCAAACTAACTATCTTGTTATTTTGCTCCATGGGACTTATTCTTTGGTTACACTGAAATTTGAGTGTCACCCTCAACAGACCTTTCTAAGACACCAACTTCTACCATTACTGTACTGTCCACTATGTATCAGGCAATTTATAAACATTATTTTTAACACTTGCAATAAGATGTGACTTAAGCATTATAATCCCTGTTTTATGAATGATAGAATAAAACCTCAGAAAGATTAAATAATGTGCCCAAGGACACATCATTGAGGAGTAATCAGAATTCAAATAGAGGTTTGACTGTCACTCAATCTTGGCTCTCTCTGTTATTCTAGAATTCCTCCTCACAGGAAAGATACCAAGCTGCCTGTTTGTATCCTGGGAAGTCCTAGGAGACCTACTCATGCTTCAAAATGAGAAAGCAGAGTGTCTGAAAACATACCTATAATAACTGAGAGCATTCAGTTCTTATGCAAACAAAACATCCCATCTTGCATCACGAAAGGACAACGATCTGTGGTTGCATATGTTCTGGATATAATTAAGGCTTCTCTAATTGCCAATGCAAAACAACCTTGTACAGTCCAATTCACCTAGCTGAATTAATATTCTTATTTCCATGCTAGAATATTTTACTTATGGTCATTTGTATTTCATAGCTTTAAAAACTACTGAAACCCTCTTTGCCAGAATTATCCTTTCTTCTAACTTCATTAATTCTTTGACAGCATTTTTTTATGTAGTCTTGATATTTGTCAGTCAACTGTATCTATAATTTCCTGGTTATCTCCTCTAAAATTAACCCCTTAAATACCATTTATTGCTAAGAACATAGCAATTTTAACCATTTAACCCTGACCTCACCTTAATGCCCATACTATGTTATTGCATTGGTATTTAAGCCAAAAATATCGGAATCATCATTAATTCACCTTTTTCCTCACCATTTATATCCATTTCATTAATCATACTTAGCTCCAATTTTACCTTAAGTGGAAACTCTAATTTCTGTCCCCCATTTATTCAGTTCACCATCATTGCCTTCCCAAAATTACAAAATTATCCAATTAGCATGAACTATTTTTTTGGTGGTAAAATATTCATAACCTAATATTTACCATTTTAATAATTTCTAAGTATACATTTAGTGACACTAAATGCATTCACCTTATTATGTGACCATCACCACTATCCATCTCCAGAACTTTTCTTCATTCCAAACTGAAATTCTACAGCCAATATACAAGTATGTCAATCACTATTCTACTTTTATGTCTCTATGAATTTGACTTCTCAAAGTACCTCATATAAGTGGAATCATACAATATGTGTCCTTTTGTGAGTGACTTATTTCATTTAGGATGTTTTCAAGGTTCATCCACATGTAGTATCAATATTTTTGAGTCTGGGTAATATTCCATTCTACGTTTATGCTACATTGTTTATCCACTGATCCATCAACAAACATTGTGGTTTCCATGTTTGGAATATTGTTAAAAATGCTGTTATAAACATTGGACTACAAATATTGGCTCAAATCCCTGCTCTTAGTTCTTGGGAGAATGTATCTAGAAGTGGAACTGCTAATTTATATGGGAATTGTAAAATTTTTTAAGTAGTAATATGCTGCTTTCTACAGTGTTTTCATCATTTTACATCCCCACTAGTAATATACAAGGGATCCAATTTCTCCATACCCTTGCCAACACCTGGCTATTTCCTGTTTGCTTTTTATTTTGTTTAATAGTGATTCTAGTGGGTAAGAAGTAGTGTGAGATGTCATTTTTAAATGTACATCAAGTTATATCATTCATTTGATTATAACACTTCATTAGTTTCCCACTGACTTAATATAAAATCCAAACTCCTCACTGTGACCTACAGGTCCATGCATAACATAGTCTTTGTTAACTCTTAACTTCTTTTTCCTAGGACCCTTTCTTGATATTCCAGGGACATGATGGGCTTTATTTCTATTCCTGAGACAAGCTACATTCTTCCCTGCCTTAGGGCATTGCATTATTTTCCCAATGTATGAAATGAAAAAAATATATTTCTCCTCATTCTTTAAAATTTATTTTAAATTAGACTTCTTTAGAAACCTTCTCTGACTCAATTTTACCACCACCACCACCACCATGTAGCATCCTATTCAAGCTCTTTGCTGCTTTCATGTGGTTCTATTTATGTGTTTTTTTAATCTTTATATAGCTTATTTAACATGATAAGTACAACAACTAAAACAATTTCTGGTACATTTTCTGAGCTAAAGTCCTAGAATTACAAGGGCTTGCTAAGTGGGGACCTCACTATTAATGCCCCTGGTTGATACCACAATTGAATTGAATTATACAAATGAAATTTTGCCAGTGATACACATCTCCATCCTTGCTCTTAACAACTGTTCTTAACAATAGCCAGGAAGTCAGGGAGCGTGAATTCTTGTACACTTCTCCTTTATTATGTAATATTAAGGATTATCTACACAGGCCATTCCAGGTCAGAAATCAGCTGTCTTCTCTCACACAGCTGAATCTCATCAGTGAGTAGTAGCTAAGCCATTTTGCAGGAAAACCAAAACAAAATAAAAAACAATCAGAAAACAAATAATAAGCATGTAATATGCAATATTTATCTGTCCAACAGGACCCATCTGGCATCAGTTCCTAAAGATAAAGGAAGAGTAAGCAGCTCTTAAGAGGCTGAAAATTATCATAATTCTCTAAAAGTAAACCTTTTTCCTTGAAAATAGCGTAGCCCTCTGAAGGCAAGGCGGAGGTGGTCTCACGTCTCTTTCTGACTTGTACCAAATGGTAAGAAAAGAGGCTTGATTTTATCAATCCATTAGTATATTGGGATTTTGGAAGCATTAAACTTTGAAGTTAATTTTGATGTAGGGAAAGAGAGTTAATGAGGACATATTCTCTTATAATTCCAGAAGATAGAGTGAATACTGGAAGAATACTTAAAGATAACAAAAACCACATATTCTAACTTCCAGTCCTGGTTGCTCTCACAGATCAGCTTTCTCTCTCCAGGGACTATCTTGCGCTTCAAAATCTTGAGAGCATCTTTTGCCCCAGAGGGTCTATAGTTATTGGAATTGTGAATATTGTTCCTTAAGGGAAATAGCTTAATACAAAGTTTGAAAGAGTTTAACATTGATTATACTTAAGCAATTAAAAGATTAAATGCTTTATCACTTTACGAACTTTTCTCAAAAAACGGTTACCTGTATTTTAGTATTTGCATTTGATTAACACAGTAAGATGGAAATCATGCTGCCCAGCTTTTAGGTTATCTTTGAAAACAGGTGATACAGCTTCTGCCTGGCTCTCTGAGCCTTTTGAGAGACTCACCCAGGGAGCCCCAGCCACTGTATAGTGAGGCCTGACAGTCTCATCTAAAGCCACAGTCCCGGGCCTCCCTGGTGGCGCAGTGGTTGAGCGCTGCACTGTGGAGCTGTCAGCAGCGAGCGATGTGAGTTCGATGCCCAGCCGGGGAGAGTTCCCACATGGTGTGGCAGATCTCTCCTGCCTGGCCCGCTGCTCCCCTCAGTAGTGTATTTCTGATCTGCCTGTTCTGTTCCCCACTCTGTCTCTGATGAACCCTCTCGCCACCCCACGCCTCTGGCCTGTACCCCAGCTTGTATGTATAAATAAATCTTTAAAAAATAAAAAGAAAGATAAAGCCCCACTCCCACAGCAAGTATCAGTTGTCAGTCAAGTGAACAGCTGGTTTCCAGATAATTGCAGCTCCCAGTCTATGAGTAGGAGTCACTACAAGTGGTCCTTGCTGAACTTTACCCAAATAAGATTTCTGGGCCAAATAGTGTTGTTTTAACCCCTCCATTTGAGAATAAAATTTTCATGGTAATAAATAACTAGAATAGCATAAAAGAATTTTGAGTTTTCAAGGAACTAAAAGAAAGTCACTTCAGTCAAGAGCGAGTCTAGGAGAGAGTTACATGGACAGATCATGCCACAACCTGTAGGATGTTATATGTATAAGTGCAATAGGAAAGCAGAGAAGGGTTTAAGCGATATATTCAGATTTTTTGTTAGAAATATATCAATGTGGATAACGATTTGGAGGGAATATAAGCAGAGTGGAGCAGTTGGGACATAAATGCAATTCTGTTAATTGCTGGGAAGGACAAATAGATATATTCATGATACATTTTATTTTTTTTAAGGATTTATTTATTTATACATACAGGCCAGAGGCATGGGGCGGTGAGAGGATTCACCAGAGACAGAGTGGGGAGCAGAACAGGCAGATCAGAAATACACTGCTGAGGGGAGCAGAAGGCGAGGCAGGAGAGGTCTGCTGTGCCATGTGGGGATCTCCTGGCCGGGCATCGAACTCGTGTCACAACTGCCGACAGCTCCACAGCACAGCGCTTAACCGCTGAACCACCAGGGAGGCCCTATTCATGATACATTTTTAGCAGACACGATTTTGTAAGGTACAAAGTATGGACAGGTATTATCACTACTAGTAGTACTATCCTATTTAACCTCCGTGTATATTGTTTTTTTTTTTTTTGGGGGGGTGCAGAATGCTAAGCACTAGGATACAAAGAAACAGCAGAGCATTTTGAATCAGAGTTTATTATCAGATAGAAGCTTGCATGGGCCCTATAGGGTTCCTAAACCTCACAGGGGAGAACTTTGGAATGATAGTTAATAGAGCTTAAAAACAACTTGAAGAGCATTTCAAACAATTAAATCACTTAAGTTAATAAAAAGAATTCTCTGTTCCCTTTCATCTATAAGGTCATGTCCTTAGGCCAGACTCTCCTTTACTTGTACTTGACTATTTCAAAACTTTCTTAATTCATTTGCTTGTATTCATGTTGTTGTTTTTTCCCCTCATTTGATCTATCCTACTTAGTACTGAAAAATAAATTATCCTGAAATAACATTTCTTTTTTTAAACTTTCCTGCTCAAGGCTATGATTGCTATCATTTACTTCCCGAACTGATTTAAAATGCTTTATCCTTGTGTTTAATAAACTCCCAAAGTTCATACAGATCTACTTTCACAAACTCAACTCTGTCTAAAAACTTACATACTTCCATGACATTACCCAAACTGCTCTATTTATGGGCCCCAGAATATGTTTCAGGCTCACTTATACTCAAACCTACATCACTCTTGTCCTGCATCTACCACTGTGATTTGGCCTACCAAGTCCTAATTTTCCTTATTTCATTTTTTATTCCAATAACACCTCATAGAATTTATTTTGCAGGCAGCTCATTGGGTAATTAGCAAGTCATCCTATGAAAGGTAATGCTATGTGGTCGGTATGGGCAGAACCTATGAATCTGGAGGACGCAGGTTCGCAGCCTAGATCAGACGCCTGAAAGTTCAATCTCGAGTCACACGTGACCTTTGTAAGTCTTAATGTGGACACTAAGAAATGAAGATAATGATGGTGTTACTTCCTAGGGTAGTGATCAAGATTCAATAAAAATTTTCCAATAGAAGTGCTTAGCAAAGTGTACAGCATACAATTCAACAACAGTCTATAAAAATATACAATTTTATAAGATATAATTATTCATAAAATATTTTTTCCAAAATATTTGAAGAATAAATGATAATTTTAGGTTATAGGTCTATTACATTTCTTGATAAAAATATCTATGATCTCTATGCCCAATAAGAAGAAAACACAAAATAAAGCAATAACACATGCCATTATGATGACTACCTTATGAGCCTCTTCAGGATCTTCCCCTATGAGGTATAAGTCCTTTGAATCCTATCTACTGCCATAACTATTTCCTTCTTGTTGGATTCCTCTCAGCCTCTTGTCATGTCCTGTTATGTTAACATGATAAAATATTAAGAGACTAGCTCCAAGTTTGGAGCTAGTCATCAATATTAGTCATTAATATTATTTCTATATCCTTCCTTCTCCCACTTTTCCTCCTGAGAACATGTCCCCAAGCACATGTATTTTATCTATATAAAGTGTTCCCTTTCCTTCAGTCTACAAATTCATGATAGAACATTACCTATACACACCAATTGATGCTGTGTTTCCCTCACCATTAACTGAATGGAAATGCAGCAGGTAACCAGGTACGCTATCTGTTATCATACTCTTCTGGGCAATATAAACATTGATATAAACAAGATCAACAGAATTATAATGATTGTAATATTTGAGGTCAATAGTGGGACAGAGACAGAAGAGAGGTCAAAAGGAGAGGAGAGAGAATGAGAGAGAGACAGAGAATACCAAAGACAGAACAAAGGAAGAGGCACAAGAGAAGGACAGGAAGGAACAGGACGCAAAAATGAAGTGTCATGGAAGTTCAGAGAGTATTATTTCAGGTCACATTCATCAAAACCGATAAAAACTCAAGAAAAAAAAAAACATTATTATGAAGGATTGGTAAAGCTGTAGAGAAGCAGGTCTTTTCCACACTGCTGATGGGAATTTAAATTTATGTAATATGTTGGGAAACAATTTAGAATGTGTTAAAGTAGATGTAAATACCCTATGACACTGCAAATATATTTGTGGGTATATTCCTTGCAGAAATTCTTGAACATGTGTAGCAGTAGACTTACTTATGTACAAATATTTATACCAGTAGTTTTCTAATAGAATAAGAATCCTTTTAAATATATAATGGAGTGGCTAAATAAAAGGTGGTACATTTCAGTGGGATATTATATAACAGTGTGAAAAAAGAGACCTTGACCTTCTCTTGGGGTCTGGTTGCTTCCTGTCA
The DNA here is from genome assembly GCA_004024925.1 of Scalopus aquaticus. Taxonomy (NCBI): domain Eukaryota; kingdom Metazoa; phylum Chordata; class Mammalia; order Eulipotyphla; family Talpidae; genus Scalopus; species Scalopus aquaticus. The sequence goes on along the minus strand of PVIJ01014051.1, from coordinate 13,204 downwards.
ATATTCCAGGTCTTCAGATCAAATGACAGGTTAACCTTTCTAAATCATATTAGATAAATAGACATTTACTATTATTTTAAATTCTTATAGCCTATTTGATTCTTCTGAAGTCATTTCAAAAATAGATATTTATTTTATTAACTTATTTGTCTCTCACCTTTTGGACTCTAGCCTCTATGAGAGAAGGGGCTGTGTGTGTTTTGTTAAGCTGATATAGAACAGTTCCTGACATGAAAAACATATTCAATAAATATTGACTGAATTAAAAAAATGATTATAATTCAATATTAAATACTCATAAAGAAAAAAAGGAAATGGATCCATATATGTAAATAGTTGAAAGTGAAACATACATGTATACACATGCCCATATATTATGCTTGCATATGCATAGAAGACTTCCTCATGTTTACACAAGAAATTATTTAAAATATTAACCTTTTGTAAGTGGAATTTGTGAATAGAGGTTTGAGACTGGAGACTCCACTTCTGTACTTTAAAAGATCTAGTAAAATATGGCAATTTACAGGCAAGGTCTGGTTAAAAGTGATTATGTATATAGCATGATCTCCATAATATTTTCAAAAATATCTTAAACAATGAACTTTAGTTTTCAGAGACGGTGCTTATACTTATTAAACATGAGTACTGTATTTCTGTAGCAATGTCATTAGACCACTAATACAGTAAAGTGTTAAGATCTTCAACACTGTCTCTTACATGTTACTCATTTGTGTTTAACATGTTATTTTAACTTGATAAGTACTACTGATTAAAATTTGATGTGGAGTAACCATATGATGCCAAGCTGTTTGAGAATGAGGAAAATTTCTATGTGAAACAGTCATGCAATTCCATTTAAAAAATATTATACCTCATTTAGTATTGACGTGTTCACAAAAATATATTTATGAGGATAAAAAGAGATAACGTTGGCATTTAAGGAGAAAAGAGTAAGTAATAAGATAAAGCCAATTAATAGAGGCTATGTATATCCTAATATCCTGCATAAGTGCATACACCTGACTCATCTGAATTTGCTAAAATTCCGATGAAAGACAGACACATGGGGACCTCCCCGGTGGCACAGCGGTTAAGCGCTGCGCTGTGGAGCTGTCGGCAGTGGCGACGCGAGTTCGATGCCCAGCCAGGGAGAATCCCACATGGTGCGGCAGACCTCTCCTGCCTTGCCCGCTGCTTCCCTCAGCAGTGTATTTCTGATCTGCCTGTTCTGTTACCCGCTCTGTCTCTGGTGAACCCTCTCGCCGCCCCACGCCTCTGGCCTGCACCCCAGCTTGTATGTATAAATAAAAAATAAACCTAAAAAAAAAAAGACAGACACATGATTAATTACACTGGTCAACAATTTTTTACAAAAGTCATGTTACTGAAATAAAATTAGTCATTTCCTATCGATTTATATGTGCTCAACACAAATATGATGGTCAAATTCTAATTTTGTCTCTATTTTTTTTGTAATCAGCAATAAATTGATGTTTACATCAAGAAATGCATGCCAATAGTAATAGGCCTACGGTTAATACCTGTAAAAAATCAAGTCATAGACTACTTCTTAGATTTCTCCGCTTGTCTCTTGTACAGCTGTTCAGGAATAGAATAGATGGAAGACGGTTTCCATTGTGCAAAAGCACAGACTTAAGACTCAGTTTTGAAGAGTCTAGAAATCGTCTCAATTCTTGTGGCTAATGAGTGATTTCTAAGGCATTCATGAGGCCCTCAATATCGGAACAGAATACCAGAGTACTTTCCTTTCTGAAAAAAGATCCAACTGCTCGTGGCACTTTCGATAGAAAGTAGTTGTGACATCTTCTTCTGGCAGATTCCATTGTTGGAGTCTTGATCCTAGCAATTCTGCCTCGTTTGTGGATAACTCCAAATCACAAACCAGGTCATTTAGTTCTTCCTGTGTTAGTCTGTGTGGGATTAATGATGCACCACAGTGAAAATCTGGATCACTGCATGCTGATGGAACAGGAGAAGAACAGGTTGGCTCACCCTTGTCCTCATCAGATGAATCAAGAGAATATCCTACTGGAGGTTCTGGAATAGGAAATCCCTCACCATGTGGAACTGGTCTCAATGCAGACGGAATGTTTGGGTAGACTATTCTCTACTTCTTTTGCTTATTTATTCCACTGGAAAGAGGAGGAAACCAGCAGAAGTAACAGTCTTTCATGTGGTTGCTTGGTTCTCTCCACACCATGGGGACTGAAAATGGCACTGATGGTCTTTTGCCACTGATTCACTGTGAAAGCTGTGTTGTACATGTAGCGCAGCATATATGCGAGGCCCAAGGCTTGTCTTGTTCACCAACCTTGCATCCGAAGCAAAGATGATAAGCCTTCTTCACTTGAGAAGTGATACTTTCCTTATGGTTGGCAAAGGTCACTTCCCCACAAATAGAGCAGAAATTGTCCATGCTATTAACGCACTTTCAAGGCATTACTGTTCTGTATTGTGCCTAAATGGATAAAATAAGAGTAGTTCTATGGAACAGTAGCTTCAAATGTCTCGCACAAAGTCTGAACTATTTTCAATGCTCAACCTTTCTGACAGGGCTTTCTATAGTGCACTGCTGATGTCATCTTACTTCAGCAGCTGTCTGGCAGTAGTATAGCATTGCATCAGAAAACGATGCAATCAACTCTGCATGATGTGTGCATGATGGTATTATGCAATGCAGTTCTCCATATTGCATCAATCTAGGCTGATTTAGGATGCTGTTGCAGTCCTATTGGATAAATTTACATGGTGAAACATATAAAATGAATTATATGAAATATCTTCAAAACAAGAGCTAATAAAAAAATTTTAGGTTATATGCATGTTCAGCACACCAAGATACTAAATATTAGGGCGTGTTAAGTCAGTCATGACCTCATTGTTGACCAGTGTTATCAGACAGTTTAGGAAAGTCACATTTTAGAAGGAACTCAAATATTTTTCTAGTTCTTAAATTAAGTGATATTTTCCATGAGCTTGGGAACCCAATGATTATATGTAGTAGCTTCTTAACTCAGATCTATGAAAAGCAGTTTAGAAAAGTAAGCATTTGCTTAGAACAATAACATCAACAATATATATCAAGTTGAAAAGGAAATGAGATTGTTTTTCTTTTTACTAACTGCACCTTCTTCCTTCCAGTTCCCCACCCCCAAAATTATATATTATAAATGAAAATGACCTCCCTATTCCAATTTGACAATAATTCCTATCTAAGGGAGCAAGTTACTGAAACTATGATTTTATCAAGTACCTGACATCTTTCAATATATGGAAGCTGGTAATAGCAACAATTAAAACAACAATAAGTTTTTCAAACAATACATAAATGTTGATGATTCCTCTGTAACTTCAGATAAGTCCTTTCTCTATAGCTCCAGAAGTGATATCACATCTTCTATTAAATATCTATATCTAGATATCTCCATGGGCACCTCATTCACCACGATCAAAAGCGAATCTTTCTTTCAACAAGCGAATGCTTGTTTAGCTTCCAGTGCAGGCAAAACATGGCCCAGTTTTATGTTAATTACAATTTAAATGATACCATCATAAGTTAACCAAACTCCAAATCTAGTAGTGATCTTCAACCCATTATTATTTATCTCTCCTCTAATCAAGCAGTTTACACATCTGACTGACTGTCTTCAGTGAATATATCTCAGACTCATCTCGAGCTCTTAATCCTGAATCTCAAGTATTTTAAACTGAAAAATGGTAATGACCTCCTAACATTCCCTGTGTTTATGCTTGATTCATCTCCCTATCTACTGTCAGTGTGATAATTAGTGATAAATCTAAACATGAAGAAGAGAACAAAGAATAAGTAGGAAGGATTCACATTTGGATTCATTCAATGAATTAACTGTTATTCTAATCCTAAAATCTGAAAAGAAGCACAAAGATAATAAATTAGAGACAAATTTCATGACTGAACAGGTAGGAAATCTTAACAAAATAGCAAATCAATCCAAAACCTTTTTTTTTGATGTTATGTTTTTTAGTATCCATTTGTCTTTCTATAGTTAGTTTTCTATCTCTTTCTGCTCTTTCCCTAGAAGGCTGACTTCTATGGATTGCATCACTGTGGCTCCCTTACCATTTGACTTCCAGTTGAATTGAACAAATAGAAAGCTCTAATGGTAAAGCACAAGGGACAGAAAAAAGGAGAAGAGGATAAACCCAGGCCCTTTGCATTACCCTCACTGAATTTCTCTATGGCAACACATCTGTTGGCCAGTTGTTCTTCCATGACTCCCGATCTCAACAGACTGAAAATTGAATCACCTCCCCTTGCCTTTTTATTCCAGGATAGCAATGACTACCTTCAGTTGCCAACCTCAGGGCATCTCAGCATGACCTGTAAGTTCCCTTAACTCTTTCAAAATCTCAACAAGTAGTCCCCTGATGAAACCAAAGACTCCAAAGTTTTTGGTTAAACACTTTAGAGTATGTCATCTCTTCTCTGTTATGATTCTGACTGACATATATAACTTTTGCATAGATCAAACAGCATAGACCAAACTGGGTGTAGCTCATGAGTAGAAAAACAAGCAATATGCAATCATCTATATATTCAATCTTGATTGCTTTTAGGAAAACAGCTAGATGATACCCATACATGTTAAAAAGTGTTTGTTATGATATTATATACAAATATGCCACTAAATACCATTTTCATAAAATAATGAGCCCATACAAATAAACATGAAAATATAAGAAAAATAGAAAAATGACATATTTTGCAAATTATATAATGTGGGAAAATTCAAAGATATCACCTGGCTGAGTCAGATGCTTGGAAATATAGCTTTCATATTATGAGTGCAAAAGAGATGTAACTCAGAAAAAGGAAAGTCTATGACTTCATTTGTTGGTAAGAATGTTTTTTAAGTATACTTTTGGGATCAGAATCTCATTCATTTTAGAGATTCATAGATGCCTCTGGTACACGGAACAGTAGAGACACTGAGTTATGGGACAGAGTAATTTACTGGAATATTCTATACAATAAGATTCACTAGATTAAAATAAAACATCAAACTATTCCACGGTTATTATGAATATTTTAATATCTGACTGATTAGTATGCATATCTTAGAGCAGATATGGTAGCTTCAAATGCAGAGCTTTGCATTCCAAAGTGTAGACTAGAATTCTTAATGCCATTCCCTTGTTTTGAATTAGAAGAGTTTTGAATTCTCAGTTGATTTTTTTCAGCAGCAGATACACTCATCTTTTGAAAAGAGTCAAAACAGTCTTTCAATTTTTTTCTTATTATGCAAATTTTCAAACAAGACAGAAGTAGAAAGAATGGCAAATGAACCTAATGTGCCCATACCAACTTCAACAATTACCAATACATTCTCAATCTTGTTTCATCTCTATCCCTACTGACTTCTCTACCCAGATTATTGTAATGCGAATTATCTAAGTCATCAGTGGGCATGATACAATTTCACTAATAATTTATTTCAGCACCAACTTTTAAAAGTCTCTATTCTAGTAAATGAATAATCTCTCAAGCCATGTTTAGCTTATTTTGATTGCCCCTACATGTCAGTTATCATGGTTCCCAGTCTCCTTGTATCCTGTAAATTACTAGTTAGATCTAAAGAAGCATTCACATTTGGATTGTGTATAGGTTTAATAATTTTTTAACAAGCACACTTCATAAGTTATCGAGAATCAGTATGTACTTAATCAGTCATTGATAACTGTTGTCTAATACATTTATTAACGAGAAGTTACAAGATACTTCTTTTTTAAAGGTATAATTGTGTGCATTGTGAGGATCAAAGAAATGTCCTATCAGCAAAAGAAAGAAAATTCACTTTGGTGAAGACAACATGAAGTCGATACTATGGACAAATTTGCTTTTAGTACTCTCACATCAAAATTATGTCCAATACCTCGCAACAATAATTTTTTGGCATATGCACAAAGGGGATATTTAAGATTTCTGAACAAACTTAGCAGATTCAGTAGTCACATTTGTGTTCCAGCCATCTGAAACTTTATTAAGGTAGAAAATATTAACCCAAAAATGATTTTTAAAAAGTTATGTAAGTATCAGTTACAGTCTCAAGAATCCATTCTTAATCAGCTATGCATCTAGATGATCACCATACAATGAGATGAGGATTAGTTTTTGGGAAAATTTAACTAAGATTCTTTGGATTCAGGAGACAGAGAATAGTAGAAGTTGGGGATGATATATGGAGATTAAGCACTGGAATGATGATTAAGGGAGGTGGTTTAGTGACACTCTGTACACTAAATGGTGAGACACCCTGTCCCCTTTCCCACTTGGGCCCCAGGCTGGCGTCCAGGCTTATTTTCCTCTACTGGGCATACTTCTCAAGAGAAATGGAATACCAAAAGCAAATCCTCTATCAGTGGTGAAAAATGAGACCAAATTGCAGCAATGTTTACCTATATTAAATCCTCTAACTGGCAATGTGGTCTTGATATTCAATAAACTTTTTTTAAAATCACTTCCAGGTTTTTTGGCTGAAATGATGTGTATAGCTTTTACTGCCGTGGTACAGACAGACAAGAAACATCAACATCGTAATTGAGGTAAATCTCCAAACTGAGAATTGAAGGGGAAAAAGCAAAAACAAACAAAAAGAAGCCCAGAGAATTCAGGCTCAAAGAAAATGTTAAAAAAACAAAAGAAAACAAAGTCATTATAATTAATATCTTCAGTGAAGAGATAAAAAAAATGGAGGAAAATAAGATCCCTAGGAAAATAAAAGAAAGTATATTAGGGCCAAGTTAATACAAAGTATACTTAGTAGGCAGGATAAGCTGAAACAATCACACCCCAAAATAAGAATGCAAATGAATGAAAGATAATAGACAATATTAAAACATTATGGAATAAATTTAAAATTTCTAATACTGATTAAAAGAAACAGAAAATAAAGGCACTTTTAGTTATTTTGAACACTCTCATGCAAAGTCTCACTGACATTTATATGAAGAGAAAGGTCTATAAAAATATAATGTTTTTAAACAATAAAAATCAGATCATGTTTTCTATCAAGACTTTAAGTGGTTTTTAGCTTATTATATCACAAAATAGCCTACATTTTTGTACTTGTCCAATTTTTTTATTTCAGAAGAAAATACTTTTGCTTAACTTTGTATTTTAGTATCATTTAATTTTTTAATTATCTTTATAAAATAATTGATAGTTTTTTTCATGTCAAAATATTTTATCACTAGGACAGAGTAAGCACAAAATGCAAGCAATTATCTCATTCCCACCTCTATGGATATTTTCATAACTGACTACTCAGTATTGCATATTGTAGAGAAACACAAATGTAGATGAATGGCATATTGTAGAGAAACACAAATGTAGATGAATGGCACTTTCATTGAAGGAATTTATTTATAATCAAGAGAAGGTAAAAAAAAAACATGTAAAAATAAAAATAACGTGCATAGGAAAAAAATATTTTATTCAAGACAATAAAAATAAAAACACTTTACCAGACTTGGGATGACTTTGAAAAATGAAAGATTTTCATAGTTTAAAAAAAAAACGGAGAGGACCTCTAGGAACATGACAAAAGACTTGAGGCCCAAGATGTAGATTATGGAAGGAGAGGTCAAGAAAGAAATTCATTCGAGAGTTGAAGACTAGAAGGTTATGAAAGGGGAATTAGTCCACATTATAGTGGACTCTGGAGAATTGTGACAAGGTAGTATTATGATTTGAATGCTTAAAACAGTTTGAAAACTTTAAAATGCTAGAATCGGTCCTATGTATCTAATGGTAGTTTTTACTAATAAGGAAATTGCTCTGTTTCCATTCTGTGCATCAACATAAGGCTATAAAGAAATTGAGGTCCACTTTTATCCTTAATTGCTGTTCAAGAATCTAATTTAAGATGCTGGCCACTCATAGGAATCATTAGCTCTGAGTAGGATATGCATAATCATCTATGAAAGACTCAAAATATGCCAATAAAGTAACTACACATATACTATAAACAGACTATTTGGGTCAAATTTTTTCCATCAATAAGTACCTTTTTGAATATAAATGTTTATTGGCTACAAAAGGATTTTTATTCAGGAAATTTATATAAACTATCATCTATGTTATTTGTATATCCGATGCTGAGCGATATATTTTGATGCTTTCATACCAACTGCTATTTACTACCTTAACTTGTTCTTATTTTTAGGATGATCTGAATGAATTAACCATGCAACACTTAAAAAACAACTATTTGAACTGAAAATAAAATGTTAACTATGGTTTAACTAAAATTTAACACATCATTTCTCAAATATAGAGCTGTATTTTCATGACATGATAATGGGCATTCTGTGAAAAAACAAATGAAAAAAGGAATTCTATAGTCAAATTTATATGGTAAATATTCAATTAAAAAAAGCTAAGTAGGATACTTTTGGAGGGACCTCAGAGAGTTAATATGAACTGAAAACCAACAAGAGGATTGGAGTAGAGAATATTTTCTGACTGCATTTGACCACACAACCTTTAATTTATGTATTTTTTTTCCAGAATACCATTAACATCTCTGAACATAATTTGAGAGGATCTCTGGCCTAAAGGATTAGATTGACCTTTGATTTTTTTTTGCTATGTTTCCTTGTGAGGTGCTAAATAAATCCTGACTAATGCTTCAAACCATCTATGAACAAGCAACTGTTTAAAAATTTAAAATACTAGCTTTCATTTTACATTGAAGCATAACAGATATCATTCAAATCAAACATACATTCTAAAACCAGGTAATTTACAATTTAACCACCTTTAATAGGAAACATTCATAGGATATTTTATGTATGTGATTAAAAAGATAAAAGTGAACAGGGAAAAGTATACAGTTCATGCTAACATTATTTAATTCAAATTAAAACCTCACAGTTTACACAAAATATTTCCATGGCACAAAGAAAACACATACAAATTGTTGTTATTTTTCTGCTTTTAAAATTCATCCATTTTATCATTTTATACACAGTATGTGAAATTTATTACAATATATTTTGGAATTTGGAGCTTATTTAATAATTAATAAAATATTTTTGTTTAATTGTAAAAATCTCTAAGAATTAAATATATGCTTACACATAAATGAATGAAAGCATAGTCACTGGAGGAAAATATGATTAAGAAAATTAATTGTGCCTATTCATAGCTATGATGATCATTTCAAGGTTGTCTTGGATTTTTTCATCTTTGATTATTTGTTGACATGTACACATTCATAAACACAAATACCTATTCACAAACTCATACACATACCTTAAACACATGTACACACAAATCTGCATATTCCCAAAATCACCCAAACCCATAACATACACATTAAAACACATATTAACCCCCATATTACTCATCATACACACCCATATTCTCAAATACACACACACATACACACTACATCCTTCAACACATACAAACATATATAAATATGCATATATAACTATTCATATAATACGCATTGGAATCATATTTATACAGAATAATATTTATCCAAATTATTAGTATAGCATGAATATTTCTAGATTATTAATTCTTTTAAACCCTGGAGTCTAGTGGCTACATAGGGTAATTATGTAGAAGTTTACCATCAATTAAACTATCCCTACTGCTGAAAATTTAAGTCGTTTCAAATTAGTCATGATTTAAAACAGTTTAAGGGCCTCCCTGGTGGCGCAGCGGTTAAGTGCTGCGCTGTGGAGCTGTTGGCAGCGGCAATGCGAGTTCGACGCCCGGCTGGGAAGAATCCCACGTGGTTGCAGCAGACCTCTCCTGCCTCACCCGCTGCTCCCCTCAGCAGTGTATTTCTGATCTGCCTGTTCTGCTCCCCGCTCTGTCTCTGGTGAACCCTCTCGCCGCCCCACACCTCTGGTCTGTACCCCAGCTTGTATGTATAAATAAATAAATCTTTAAAAAAATAAATAAATAAAACAGTTTAAAAGTGGCTTTCTGTGTAATTTCTGATTTTTCTAATGTGAAAATTTCCAGAAATGCTAAAGCAGTATCAATGTGTAGAAGTATTTTAAAGTTTGACAATGCCATACTGTCCTCCATAAAATTTATACTATTTTTTCTGATTTCCATGTTTATGTATAAATCTGACTTCTTAAAAACTTGCCCAAAGGGATTAAGACTGCCATGTCTATGAATAAAATTTAATTTTGTTTCCATGACCTACAGTTGTCACAAGTAGACCCTTCATATCTGAAATACAAAATCACTGCCTAACTTTGAAGAGAAAACTTGTAAATTCTGTACAAATTTAAACAGAAATGGTCATTTTCTAAATGATTTTAAAAAACAAAGGGTTAAAATCTTTTATGGCAAATGGAAAACCATATAAATACAATTTAGAAATTAGCCTTGACTATATACAGAAAATACTTAGAAGAAATACAAATGGCTAATGAACATGAAAATATTCTAAAACAACTAATTAAAGAAATGAAAATGAAATCAAAATACTGTTTTCCCCTACAAACTTAGAAGTGATTAAAACATTATCATCTCTAATGCTATAAGAGTGGTACTAAATTAAGCAATCTCATATCCTACTAATGGCATAAGTTGGCAAACTATTCTGAAAATAAATTTGGCAAGATGTTTCAAAAACCTTTCATCATTTTCTTTGATGTATTTTTAAGAAATTATTATAAGAAAATAATGAGAGAACCAGAAAGATAAATCTGTACAAAAATTTTCAGGGCAAATTATTTTAACAGATATAACAAGATAACTAAATATGGCAATTAAAATGATTAAGTACTGATACTTTTCAAATGGATTATTACATGCATATTAAAATGTTTTTTAAAAACTCTAATGACATGGTAAAATGCTTATGCAAATATCGACAGAAAAATATTCAGAAAAATAAGTATCATACACATAAATATATATAAAACATTATTTGTAACATTAAATGGAATAACCTTACTACTGATAAACAATCTTAAAACTAAAAATAAGGGCAAATTGCAGATACACAAAGATGTCCTTTAGACTGATATTCAGAATAGCCATCTGTCCTCACATGTATTTGGACTGAAATAGCCTAAATTGTATATTATATAAACATACATATGTATATTTGTACATACCACTCTTTTGGAGGAAGTTGATAATGAGGCACTGATGCATGTGTGGAAGCAGGAGATACATGGGAAATCTCTCAACCTCCCCTTAATTTTGCTGTGACCTTAAAATGCTGTATAGTATATTACATATATTACATATATCTAATATCCTGCTTATATAGACAACTATTATAAACTAAAGAAAATTTTTGTTAGGCCACTATGGAATCAATGAAATTATATTCAAAAGCAAAATTTTAATATCTTAAAAATTTTATTAAAAATTACTACATAAACTGAAAACTTCAAGAGAATGAGAAGATGAGCTACAAACTGGGAGAAAATATTTGCAAAGGATATAGCTATCTGATAAACGACTGCTATTTATAATATAAAAAGAACTCAAAAGTGAAAATGTCTCAATGAAAACAGAATTGCTAAACTTGTAGATCCATTGATATGGGTAAAAAAGGAGATGAAAGTAAATCTTCAGGGTATGTGAATCCAAGTTTAAATGATTTAAAAATAATTAATGCTGCATTTAAGGAATATAGGCACATGGGGGAGAGAAAATGATTAATGTAGGATGTGATTATAACATTAATATACCTTTTTATCTTACTTCTTCCCTTTTGCATGAGAAGTTGTACCTTTTCATTCTGTATAAAAATATCCTGGCAAAAATACTTATCCCTTTCTTAGAAGTAAGTAAATATTTAGAAACAAAATGTAATCAACACGCTGACAATTTTACATGAAAGCTAAGTATCACACACCACAAAATTACCTAGTTGCAATGTTGATCATTGTTTTGACATACGCCTAGGACAAGGGTTCTCAAACATTAGTGTGCCTTAGAACCATCCAGGGGGCTTTTTACAAGCACGGAGGACATGGCTTCAGGCCCAAGTTTCTGAACTAGGAGGTTGGGGTGGAGCCAGGAATATGCATTTCTAACAAGGTGAAGCAGATACTGCTAGTCTGGAGACCACATGTGGAGAACTGTTGCCTTAGAACCAAGTTGCCAGACCCAGGGACCAGCAAGGATAAGCTATTTTAAGTAACTGACTGTAAATTAAATATAGCAAAGAGATAGTATTTTCAAAGGCAACTCCAGAGAGGCTGTACTCAAGACCATTGATAAAAGGTAAAATTACTTTTTGAAAATGTGATATTACAGTTTAAGCATTAAAAACTGAGATCCAGAGAACCCAGACTGCAGTTTCAAATTGAACTTATTTATCACTAGACAGTCACTAAATCAAATTATTTTTTCAGTGGTTAAAAATAAAATCAATAGAAAAATAGTTAATAGTTAATATTTCACATTACTATACTGATTCTTGATATGTAATAAGCTGGTTTATGAAAGGTGGAAAGTCAGATTACTTATGAGTTACTAAAAGTCTATATGATTTAATTATATATCAATAATAAAAAGCAATATTAAAAATTCTAAGAAATGTGATCATGCTTTATATGATTACTATGCAGTCTTACAAATGCTAGATAAATAAGCAACACAATTTCATTCACTAGTTTGCAGGTTGCATACCTATTATCCATGACTACTTTGACAGTCATATGATGTTACATATATTATAAAATGTTAGTACTAAGAAATTAAATCATTCCAAGACATCTAGTGAAAGACTTCTGACATTTACCACCTGTGCAGATACAGGAAGTCACATAAACTTGAAAGATATGAGATTCTTATTGATAAAATGGAGTTAAAATCTTTCATGTTCAAAATACTGCTCACTTGAATTAGGCAATATATGACAGTTTCAAAAAAAGGTAACTATTTTAGGTATTTTGTTCTGTATTATGAGACTCTTCACATGCACAGAGTCAGTAAAATCTGAAGGTTTCTTTGCAGCACTGTTCACAATAGCAAAGGTATGGAAGCAACCCAGATGTCCAAAAATAGATGATTGGATCCAGAAGATGTGGTACATATACACAATGGAATACTATTCAGCATGGAAAGAAGATAAACACATGCAATTTGCAGCGACATGGATGGAATTAGAGGGGATCATACTCAGTGAAATAAGCCAGAAAGAAA
>PVIJ01014050.1:0-42487 GCA_004024925.1 Scalopus aquaticus | reverse complement strand
AAAAAATGGGCAGAAGAGCTCAAAAGGCACTTCTCCAAAGAAGAAAAGCAAATGGCCAACAGATACATGAAAAAATGCTCAACATCACTTATAATCAAGGAAATGCAAATCAAAACCACTATGAGATACCACCTCACACCTGAGAGGATGGCACACATTAAAAATACAGGCAACAACAAATGCTGGAAAGGATGTGGGGCGGCAAGAGGGCTCACCACAGAGTGGGGAGCAGAACAGGCAGATCGATGGAAACACACTGCTGAGGGGAGCAGCGGGCGAGGCAGGAGAGGTCTGCTGCGCCATGTGGGAATTTCCCCAGCCGGGTGTCGAACTCGCGTCGCCACTGCCGACAGCTCCACAGCGCAGCACTTAACCGCTGCGCCACCAGGGAGGCCCCTGGTTATATAGTTCTTTGGTAGACTCAAAGATATCTTAAGATCAAATTTGAGTAATCAAGTGTTTCTGGTCTTATAGAGAGAGCCTTGAGTATTCACTCTGTTTTTCAACCAAGGTTTCACCTGGTTGGGCAGATTTTATGTCTTGGCCATACATTTTGTGTTAACTGTATGTGTTTTAATATTTAATATACAAATTTCTATAGGGATTCTATCCATACTCCTGTTGAACAGGCTACCAAATGATTTTAAGCATATGACTGAGCATTCATGTCATCATATGATGACAAAAACCTGTTGTAATATTGAAATGTTAGTCCTCTGCTTTCTTATGACTGGAACCTCATGAATTACCACAAGAGTAGTAGCCCAGTTTATTAATCTCAGCTTCTATCCAGTTTATTATTATTATCTAGTCTAGTATAAAAGGTTAATTAATGACAGTTGCATGTTTGTATATATTTTCAGGGAAGAAAAATTAAATGAATTTAATATGGGTAGAGTAAAGAAACAAATGAAAAATTAGCATACATAGAAGTATTGCTGAGTAGCTATTTGTGAGGATGTGAAAGAGGTAGAGGGAATTTAGTTCTGTGTTAGTGCTGGAGAAACTGAGCACTAAGGTTCCTTTCAATACTAATAGCTCAGATACTAGGAATTATACGTTGGAGAGATTGTAAGTACTGTTGTATGTATAATTTCTACTCCAACATTTTCATTTCATTTCTAAGTATCTTAAATATTCTTGGAGAAGTTTAATCACTTTAATAAAAGCAAGCTAATTTTGATCATTTATACCCTAAAATTCTCTAATTACTTGTTGCTAAATCAGTCAAATGGTTTTAAATCATTTTCAGTTTATTGGTTACATCTTATCGTGGTGATTTTCTAGATCAAAGCTGTCTCTTGGGATTAATGGTACTGATCTCCAGTTTGCAGAGTGAATAATGGACCAGTCTCTACTTCTCTTTTTCTGTTTTCTTTTTCTTCTGTCTTCATCTTCTCTTTTCAGTAACAGCATTTCTCCTTTGCTACCCTGTTCATCTCATTCTTCCTTCAAGTCATCAAACTAATTATTTCTTATGTAATCTCAAGATAAGGCATCTTGTTGTGTTTTTCCATCATTCTCCAAAGTAGTTGGGTTTTCTTTACAAGCTCTCTAGTTCCTGCAGAGTTTACTTATTTTGTTTAATGAAACATGTGCTAAGAGCTGGGTCTTTATTCTTTTTTGTGCCTTTATGCCATTCTACTTTTTCACTTGAACATTACTTGAGCACCCAACAAATGCTTTTGGTCATGAGAATAACATCCAGACATTGCCTGTATAAGATAGGATTCCTTTCCCATTGACTCCTTGAAGGTGGCAAACACATGACTATGAAACACTTTAAAGGAAATTCATCATAAAATGCCTTTTTTGAGTGTTGTTTGAAAAATAAGCTGTTGCTATAGGATTTTAATAAAATTGGCCTAATGCCGAGATGGAAAGCATGTGGTCATCAACTACAAAGGGAGCTTCAGCTGAGAGGGTTCATTTTGGGATGAAAATTGTCTTCCTGTTTTCTTACTACATCAATGATACAGCAATTTCTTTTATAATTTCCAGTTGTGCACAAGCCAGTCAGCAGAAAAATGAGTTTCCTTTCCTCCCTTAGAGAATATTCTTTTAAAAGAATGAAAGATAAAAAAGGAGGAAGAAGGAAAAAATCCACAGTAAAAACACGTTTAAAAAGTCTCCCCCTTCCTCTAGTTTCAGGGAAAAGGCAATTATTTTTGCTATACAATGACCTGTTTTAGTTCTTGTCTTAATTGTTGTCTCCTTAGGTTCACAGGTTATTAATGGGGAGCTGATGGGTGCTTTTTAGAGATTCAGTATAATATATCCTTGTTTATTGACCATTTATCTCTTGCTTATTTCTGCTTTGCAAACGAAAGAGAATATCAATTGATTATTAGATTTCACTTATATTTTTTTTCATTAAACTGGCCACACATTTTATTTCTTTTGGGGAGGGTGCTGGGGGGAGAGGAGGGCTAGGGGAGAGACATAACATGCCAAACTTATAAAAATAAAATAAAGACTTCAAAGATTATAAGGTCCTTCCTTTTACTACCAGGAAAAGAGCTTCAAATTAGGCTGTTAGATTTTCTACTCTAGTGTTGCCAACCATTTTAGATATAATAAGATTATCGTGTTACAACAAGGTAAGGAAATGTGTTTAGGAGCCTTCACTGACTTTTGATGCCAAGCCTCCCCATTATGAGTTTGCAAGGTTGGGGCAAGGTTAGATCAGAGCTGCTTATGGAATGCCTAGGGTAGGAGTGAATGTGAGGATCTGAAAGCTTGATTTTTCACCAAAGATCTTTCCCAGCAATAATCTTGGCTCATTGGATTAGTTGCCCAGGGTGGAACAGTTCACACCACACCACAGCTCCTTGCATCTAGAATCTTACTGAAAGAAGAGATGGAAGGGAAAATGATCAACATAAAATCCATTTTAAAAGGGAATTATTATGTTAGGTTGAGCTCCCCCAAAGAAGCACCTTTAAAGAAGTGAGAGACGTAAAATTGGTCAAAGAGGAGAAGTTGAATGCGATTTTAAGGGAGGTTCCAGCTAATCCCTAGGATCATCAGAGGGATCCCTTCTTGAGGAAAGCCAGATCTTGGTATTCCCCTCTACCCACCCTTCGTTACATAAAGGCCTCCCATAGGGGAGGGTATAACTTCAGGTGAAGTTGCTCCTTTTTGTAGAGGACAATTCTAAAAGAGGAACAGTTAACAGTGTCAGCCATCAACATTGCCAGCAGCAACACTCAGGAATGAATAGCTCTACCGGATGCTCCACAGCATCCAGTAGTAGCTGTGTTATGCATCCTATGTAACTCTTGATTGGTAATGTGAAATGGGCCTTTTTCAAAAAGAAAATTTCAAGACTAGAAGAAAGGTGTTGGAACAGTACAGTAATTAGATTGAGGCAACTCAAGTTTGACTGTTGGGGAAATAAAGCCACTAGAGGTTCCTGTATTTTCTTGTGCATTGTGCCTTTTACTATTCATGCAATACATGCATTCATGCAATAAATACATGTTGAATGAAGTAGCTAGTATTTCACTACCCATTACAGCAATACTAACTACGTTGCTATGATTAAACTATATAAATAAATCAAGAATTTTAATGGACTATGAATACTTTAACTTGGAAAGATACTTAACACACTTTGCTCAGGTAGCATCTTTATCAAAAACTTATGACTAGGAAATGCCTACCCATGAGTCAAGATCTCCTTTTACAGCTTCCTGGAAAGTAGTTCTTTCTCTGCCAAAGACAGTATAACAGATTTTTAAGAACATAGACTTTGGAATCAAACAAGCATTGGTTTAGATCCTAACTCTGACGCTTGATAATTCTGTGGTCATGAGTAAAGGACTTACTATCTCTCAGCCTCAATATTTTTCATTTATAAAATTGGGCCAGTAATACTGACCTCATAAGATTAAGGCAAAGAATAAATGAGGTAATCCTTATACAGGGACAAAGCTGACATGGTAAATGCAAAGAGCTTAAGCATGTGCAGGTATTATTTAAAGGAAACCAATTTAATATTACTAGTAACATTTGTATTAGTATTATTAGCTATTAGTCACATTTATCTGAGCTGCTGAGTTTGTATTTCCCAGGTGCAAGATGCAGGTAGACTTTCAGAAAGTGACAATTCTCTGAGATGGAGCATGTTTTCCTTGTAACAATCAAACGTAGTTAGTACTCTTTTCTTTCTCCACTTTGCTCCCTGAAGGCATGTTGAGACCCAGAAATCTTTGCTGTCAAACCTTCTAAAATATAGGGGTAGATCAGACATTTAGGTGATACTTCTGGTGCTTATCAGCCAGCTGCTATCTGCACATAAGGCAAGTGCCCTGTTGAGTAAGAATGATAGGGAGAAATGATAGCTTCATTAGGAGAGAGAGAATATCATGGGTGGACTTTAGTTTATTTTTTGTTTGTTTTTTTCAAAATCTGGCATTTCATTAAAATGCTGCCTGTAGGATTGCTATACATACATATATACATACACACATATATTTTTATATAAATACAGCATTTTTCTCAGCATGGAACAAAGAATATATATATTGGTTTCTGCTTTTATTTAACATCAAGATTAATTATTTTTCAAGGTAAATATTGACTGAGATAGAGACCAGGGCAGCTTGTTCCTCTCAGTTCAATAATTCTTGATGTTAACTTTAGCAGAAATCAATGTCTGCTTATTGTACTCTGAAGAGCTGAAGCAGGCAACTCCACCTTTTAAAATAAATTTTAGTTCTAAAATTAAATTAAAATCTGGGTCTTGGCATCTTGCAGGTACTGTGTACTCCAAAGTTCTTTCTACAAAATGTTAAATAAAACGTTTACTTGGTCTGTTGCTCCTGTCAGTAGTCAGAAGCTATTATTCTCCCGTAGGTGGGAGGGAATCATTATAAGGTGATAAAAGGTGAACAGTAGCTACTCAGATGAGTCAGCCAGAAAGATTGTAGAATTTTGTCTCATTATAGTAGAAATAAAAATCTGAAATCTGTCCTGATCTTGACCATGAAGGAAAATAAGCAGCTGTTTTTGACTCCCTGTGTCTTGGTTCCAAAAGCAGTTTAGGTGAATCTATAAGGTCAAGAAAAGAAAAGGTGAGGTCTGATTGGCCACATGCCGTTTCCAGCCACTTCAGCATTGGAGCTCATAAGATATTGTGAAGAACCAGATGCATGGGAAGATTCACATGTGTGTATATATGGGAATATACAAGTGTGGTCATTCCTGGGTTTTTGGAGCTTGGTACATACTAGAACAATGATGGCAACTGATTTGGTTAGATGGGATCACTGAATAATAGTGTTAAGTAGGTTGACAAGCAGTTGAGAATGAGGTACTTGTAACCTTTTGGTGAACTGTGCAAGGCTCTGTCTTTATAGGCTGCTGCAGTCTTCCTAGATGGAAATAACTAGTGAGAAGTTTTAAGCATTAGGGACCTTGCCAATGCTTGGAGACCTAGCATGGAGAGTTTGCAGTGGAGCAAACTGCAGCAGAGGTAGCCCATATTGGGTTCTGTAAGACAAGTCTGGTCACTCCTAAGATTTTACATATTACAGGGACCTTTTACAAACCTATTTTCTTTTGCTCTGAATATAGGGTTGTCTATGTGAATGCTAATCAGATATTACTCAGACATATATATATGCATACACATGCAACCACATGTGTACATGTGTAGACCTGTGTGCCCATCCCTCCAGGAACATTTATCAAGTGACTACTTCACTGTATGAGATATGTGAGGGCCACACAAATTTGATGCACAAACTACAAAATTTCTCATGTAAATAGATAGACTATAAGAACAATGAAGGCAGAAGTTTTTTACCTCTTGTTTACTGATATATCCCAAGCACCTGGAAGAGTGTTGGCACAAAGTAGGTCCAAAATAAAGACATGTTGAATGAAGTAGCTAGTATTTCACTTCCCATTACAGCAATACTAACTACGATGCTATGATTAAACTATACAGATAAATCAAGAATTTTAATGGACTATGAGTACTTTAACTTGGAAAGATACTTAACACATTGCTTATAGTGATCCTTAATTATTGAATGATTGCGTGAACTTTTATAATCTACTATTTTTTGATTACCGGAATAATAGTTGACCATGGTAAAAAAAATCAAACATTAAAAATTGGCATACAACAAAAAGTTGACCTCCTTGTGGCTTTGCCACCAGTCTTGATTTCCTGATACTTTTCTTTTCTTAGATATCTCTCTTTATGATATCATATAGCTCTAATTTATTTTTAAAAAATAAAGGCAAAATATCCATTGCAATCTACCATGTAGATGTAACACAATTTATTAATCATCCTGAAACAGTGGAAATTTGCACAGTTCTGAATCATCTGCAGTTTCACACAATGTAACAGTGAGCATTTTTTCTTTTTTTGTGTGTGTGCTTCAGAGCTACCACTGACATAGATGCAATGGAAATGGTTCATCCAACACAATGTTGTGCACTGTGGCAACCCTGACCCTCACACTTAGTTCTTTGCACATATACTCATATTGTGAGACTTAGCCCATTGCGCCACCCGGGAGGCCCTGCACATATACTCGTGTCCAAGCATTTCTGTAGGATGAATTCCTGGAAGGGCAATTGCTGGGTTAAAGGCTGTGCTCAGTGTAAATTTTGATATCTGATCCTCCAAAGGTTAAATGATGTTAACAAATGAGTCATTTGAAAGGGTCTGTATTGGGCTCTCTTGAGAAACTGAAGTAATAGGATGGATATATATTATATATACACATATGCACATATATATACACACGTGTGTGTGTGTGTGTGTGTGTATATTTATGTATGTGTATATTTATATTAGGGGATTGATTCATATTATTATATTATTTTGGAGACTGAAATGTCCCAAGATCAGTTGTTGGCAAACTGGAAATCCAGGAGAGTTAAAGCTATAGTTTCAGTTAGAATGTAAAGACCTTAGGGCCCATGGCACACGTTCCAATGAAAGTCTGAGTCTGACAGTGGGAGTTGGACGCCCTAGCTCAGTGGGAGTCAGGTAGAGAGAGCTACTTCTTTTTAACTCAGCCTGTTGTTCTGTTCAAGCCTTTCACAGGTTAGAGGCGGCCCATTCACACCGGGAAGGGCAGTCTGCTTTGCTCAACCTGCCAATTGAAATGCTAATCTCACCCAGAAACACCCTCACAGACACATACAGAAATGTTCAAACAAGTATCCAAGCACCCTGTGGCCCAGTCAAGTTGACCCATAAAACTAATCAAAGAGGTCATTCCCTGAAGATTTAAAGTGAGAAACAAATGCTATTACTTACTTTTAAAATGTATCTTGAGACTGAAATATATTTATTTCTGTCCTGTTTACTTAAGTAAATTCATAAAAATACTCAATGTTTCATACCTTTTTAATTTTGCTTTTGGGTTCTTAGTCTTTGGAAAATGTAAGATTTAAACACTTATTTTATATATTATAGTAATGCTCTCCTATGAAAATCCAGTTTATCCCTCCTTTTACGTATATAATCTTGCAAACATCAGTGATCAATTTATATCCAGAGAACTTTGGGATTAAACCTTTAGGTATGCCCTTACTGATGTGTCTCAGCTTTTAGTTCATCAGCAAATTCTAAATTCATCTTTGAGGATTTCTGTTGCTGTAATAGTCACTCAGTTTTATTTATAAATGAAACAAATGGCCTTTGATCACATACTCTGTGCAAAGTTTGATACACTCTGTTGAATCTGCTGTGGTCCCCTTGTATTTTAAAACCAGTAGCTGTACTAGAAACAGCTTGACCTTACCGTGAGAAATAGCATTTTATCATGAAACTTGGCAGAGCCTTCAATTTCCTCCTGTTTAATATTTGTCAGTCATTCCCATTGTCCAGGAAACATTCTTTCTGCTCTCCATGTGGAAATTGTTATCTCTGGTGGCAGATACAACTTCTATGGGGCCAGAGGATCCTCATCTTACAAGTGCAATCAAGTTGCATTGCCAGATCCCTGCAGAAAAGTAACCATGTTCTTTACAGTATGGCTGGAAAGTTAATGATGCAATAAAATGATACTGGGTCCTTTGCACATACCACTGTTACTGTCCACTTTCCCTCTATTGTGTGCCAGTCTCTCTAACTCTGCTTCTGAACCCCTTGGGCGTACAATAGAGGCTAAAAGAAAGAGCGAGGTCTTATTTACTGTATCATAGTTTGGAGCTGGAGGGGACTTTTGACTTTATGTAGTCATAATCCTTCATTATAAAGATAAGAAAGCTGGGGCTCAGAGAGAAGAATTAACTTGCCCAAAACCATGGGCAAGCTTCACCACCACACACACACACACACACACACACACACACACACACACACACACACACTGTCTCTCATATACACACACAACATATATTTTTGTTAACTAATTGAAGTATAACTTACATATCATAAAATACACAAGACTTTAGTGTTCAGTTGGTACACTTTGACAAATGAACATCTATTTAAGCATAGCCAACACATCAGTCAAGATTTAGAATGTATCATTTACCCCCCACAATTTCTTGCATGCCCCCCACAATTTCTTGCATGCCCTTTTCTAATTGAAAGATGATTTTTGATTACTGATCTTGTCTTTTTGCTTCCACTAATTCCTTTATCAATGTCTAAGTGTACTCTCATTTGATAAAAAGATCCCTAGGATGGAAACAGAGTATATGTTTTCTCATTCCAGTTCTTACTCAATTAACTATATGCTGTTAGGCAATGAATTTAGCTGAATCACTTATAGGGTGGCGTATGATAGCAAAGCAGTGCACTGTCCACATGCTTTCTTGGGCTTGAACAGGGAGCCAGACTGTACAGGTGATAAAGTTTGCCTTTGGTTCTTCCTATTATTCTTTTCTCAGATCCTTCTTATATGACAGCTCCTGGGCTATGGAGTATCCTGAGAATTGTCTAGCTCTCACTTCATTTTATAACTGTTTTTGAGCTTGCTGTGTAGCATTACAAAGTGAACTAAGTAGTCCATTTTATTCCAGGGTATCATGGAAGTGCTTGTATTTAATAATCATAGTACCATCCATAGCTTACTGGAACCTACTTTTTATTAGGAATGTGTTTAGCACTCTACATACATTGCCTAAATGGATCTTGCCTGTAAGACTGTTGTACTTTATAAGGTCAAATTGAGGCTCAAGGAGGTTAAGTCACTAAGCCATGAATGCATAGCTGGTAATTGGCAGACTTTGTATTAGGACCCTGATCTGTCTTGGGGAACTCTTGAAGATAGCAGTGCTTCCACTCAAAGGGATGACTCTTTGAAAGTGGGATTTGAGGTAGCGTATCTTCCAAGAGGGAGAGTTCCTTCTGACTAGGGAGCTCTTGGATTAATTATATATCACCTAGTGTTGCCAATGAACTTGTTCCTAGGGCCTCAGAGAGGCCCAAGAAAGCCTGTGGATAGTTCATTGCCTTACATGTGTGTGACTCTGCTTCCCTGTGTCTGGGACAGTCCTGTGCACCTGGACTTTGGCTTCAGTTAGATGAGACAGATGGATTTTGGAAGGCAAAGTTAATATGGGCAGTATCACACATAAGAAGTGAGGTTCTGGGTCAGAGTACAATATGCATTAATTACAGCAAAAGGGAAAGGAATCCCTTTCATTCACCCAAGAAGATACTTTGGCTGGGGATCCCACGCCTACTAAATGGTGCTCTATCCTCCTCCTCTCAATATGAAGAGAGATACCATGATCCAAGGGTGTGAGCTGAATGTTACTCAAAAGGAAAATGCTTAGGATGTTTTGCCTGACAGAACACATGATGTTTCATTTTGGGCATCTAATTTCATTCATATACCTTTGCTTGTTATTGCCCAACTTGCAAGGTTAACATAGTACTGTTTTTTAAAAAAGCCCTATTGGTTATCAAGAGTTTTCTTGAGTTGATTCAGAGGAGATTGTGAGAAACAAATACTACAGGCACCAAGTTAAGTTTGGCACATGTGATTCAGAACATACTCCTCTGTGCTGGGGATAAGTGGGCTGCAGGAGGAACAACTGAGAACTATTACACTGTGAAGTTTTGGGAAAGGTTCTGGGTTTGTCTCACAAGCATCCCAAACTCTAACCTACTCTGGATTAACACCTAGGTTTGGTAATTCCTTTACCTTAGACATGCTGAGAGACACTTTTAGGGGAGGAATCATAATGCAGTCCTTAATTCTGTTGGTAACACACATGTATGCATGCCAACCTTTGGCCAATGCTCAGAGGCAGTTATGGAAATGCCTTAGTCATTTCTGAGCTAGTTTGAATTCAGAGACAAACCCTAACCCCTGAACATTGTAAATACTGAGGCTCAGTAGACTTGATTAGTTTTGGTGCCAGTGAACTCCCACACTTCCTTCTCAACTTTTACAGAAAGCTGCCTGCGGTTAGAGGCCTGAGACTTCATAAAAGCAGATCATATAGCAAGCAGTTTGATGTACAGTAAGACAATGGTCACTTTGAGGAGTTGCTTGGCTACAGAAATCTGCAGCAAAGCTGTGGTTTTTGCCTGGTTGATGGAACACAGAAGTCTGGTCGTCTTTGCCTGAACAGTTTTAACCTTCCGTGTCACAAGATGTCAAGATAGGACACTTCTCAAAGTCTGAGAGAAACATAGGGGTTGGGTCAAGTAGTGTTTATTCATTCAGAGATCAAAGAAGAAACTGAGACTTAGGAAGTGACTGTCATACCCCAGGCTGACATAACTTTCCGAAGAGCTAACTGATCTGACCAAAGCAATGAGCCATCTTACTAGTAAGGACTGTGGCTCTGAAGGAATGTGAGGACCTAAATTTGAAAAGATTCATTTTTGGCCAATTCATTCTATAATATTCCATCATAGTATTGTTTCCTGGAGTCTGTGGCACAAAGACACAAGGATAAGCTGAACTGCTCTGTACCATACCTAGTCCTTCAACACTGCTCTCTGATCATCTCCCTTCCAACTGGGTCTATGCTTATAAAAGCTGTGTGAGGGCAGTGTAAGAAATCTCCCTGCACAGTGGTAGCCTAACCCAAGACAGAGTGTAGTACTTTAGTGGTCATCTGTAACAGGCATGCCTATTTGGCTACCAACCTAGATTCTCTAATACTGGAGATTTGGAGAGGTCTTGATTTCCCTGTGGAAGATACCTCACTGTGCGTCAGCCAATCACGTTTCCATACTTTCACAGACCAAAAGGACCCAAGGTGAATTGTGAGCTACTTTTAATTAGGCCATCAATAGCCAAGGGCCCTTACACAAAGATCCTAGTGTAATATTAGTGGTCACAGGCCAACCTTAGGTGTCCCTTGTTCCTGAGCCATATCCCTGCATGACCTTGAGAAAATCAGTTAGTTATCAAAAAGTGAGCGCTATTTGGTGTTGCCTGAGCTTTACTGAAGTTAGTAATAACTGCATTTTTTATTTAAATGAGGAATATGATGAACAGAGACACATTGCTTCATAATGACAAAAATTTCCTTTTCCAACCTAGTTGTGAATCTTAACTTCATGAACATGATACTTTGGAAAAAGAAGATATTTTATAAAATTATTTTGCTTATTTTTTTATACTAATAATCGAATTTCCTAGATCCATAGCATAACTCAAGTAGAAGCAGTATTAATTTTATTCTCTCCCTTCAGATTCAGAAGCCTAAATATCTTTTTTTAAAGAAAAAATGTTCATTCATTTTCTCTGAAAATGACTTCTTTGTGCTTCAGATTTCTAGCTCAGAGATAAAATTGGATTTTTTGAAGAGGCTCAGAAAGTAATTTTAAAAACCTAAAACATATCAATAAGTGACTGAGTCCTTTGGGTAACATTTTATGCTTCCTCTTTCAAGGGACCACAATATTTTGTTCAAAACATACCCTTTTGTTATCATTTGATGTCCATCATTAGGCAATCCAAATTATATACTTTGCTCTTTTTAATCCATGAAAATCTAATTCTGACCAATTAAAGGAAAGTTCATTTTTAATTTATAAAATCTGAATAATAAAACATTCTTAGAGGAAGGATTTTTGTGTTTTAAAATATAAACTCTGACACTTTGGATAAGTTCAATCACTAAACAGTATTTCCTGAGATAATGTAAAAGATTTCTCTTAATTCTCCCCTCCCCTAAATCTTGATTTATAGTTTGTTTTGTTTTTAATCTTGGAATTAAAAAAATATAGGACAGAACAGTATAATGAATAAGAAACTATGGTTACCTCTGCCCCTTAACATTCTAATAATTTGCGTTTAGTTTTTTTTTTAAATGAAGAAATAAAGCATTATAGATAAAATTGAAGTCCTCTCTGTTCTCCATACTCTGTCCCCATCTCCAGAGACAATGATGTTATGAATTTAGGATAGATTCTTAAAAAAAAGTTTAATACTTTTTATGTGCATTGTTTTATATCAAAAGGCAGTGTATACTCATATATGTGCGGTGTGTTTCAATTGAATATGAAGAACAGTTTCCTCTATTTTTGCTTATATCACCATAGAATTTGCTTTCTTTATGCAATATTTATTTTATCCATGAATACTTCTACTAATGAATGAGTCTTATTTGTATTATTTATGGTATGTGACATATATGGAATTACTTATGCCATTTTAATATACTTTTGTTCCATTTTGTTTGCTTTTTTCCTCTCAGATTTTATTGAATCGATCAGTTTTACTTTATGTCCCCTTCTTTCCTCTACTAGTTTAAAAGTTACACATTCTGGCACGCATTAAAAAAGCAGGGAACAACAAATGTTGGTGAGGGTGTGGAGAAAAAGGAACTCTCCTACACTGCTGGTAGGAATGCAAACTGGTCCAACCACTATGGAAAGCTGTATGGCGGTTCCTCAAATTGTTAAAAATGAAGCTTCCATACGACCCAGTAATACCACTTCTGGGAATCTACCCAAAGGACACAAAAACATTAATCCAAAAAGATACATCACCCGAATGTTTATTGTAGCATTATTCACAATAGCTAAGATATGGAAATAACCCAGATGCCCAAAAATAGATGATTGGATCAATAAGATGTGGTGCGTATATACAATGGAATACTATTCAGCATTCAAAAAAGATAAACACATGCAATTCACAGCAACATGGATGGAACTAGAAGGGATCATGCTCAGCAAAATAAGCCAGAAAGAGAAAAATATCGAATGGTTTCACTTACAACAGGAATATAGGGGAATCAAATAAGAAAGAGACATTCAGCAAGGGAGGGGGAGGGTAAGGGCTCATAAAGGGGGAGAAAAGAGCACAAGGGACTAAGGGACTATGGTGATGGTTCACGGGTGAATTGGTGGTGCGTAACCTATGGGGAATACACAATAATGTAAAAGATGAATAATAATACAAAAATGTTGTATGTATAAAAAATAAAATAAAAGTTACACATTCTATTTCTAATCCTTTAGTAAATGCCTTTAAATTTCTGTTATATGCGACTCGTGCTTTTTAAAAATTATACTGTAGTTAATTATGTTCTAAACAAGGAATTTAGCACATTTTATTTTACTTCAAAAAACTCTCTTCAATCTCCCATGCTACTGTGTCTAGTGTTTTAATTGTTTTGTTTTAAATGCACAATAATGGTTATTGTTAGCACATTTTTACCATTTTTTTTCCTTCCATCTTTTATTCTGGATACCTATTCTTTCTTGCTAAAGTCTCTCAGTAGTTCTTTTGGTTAGGGTTAGTTAATTCTCTTGTGCTTTAGATGTATAAAAAATATATTTATATTACTTTCATTCTTGAATGATTATTCATCTAGGGATAGAATTCCATTGTGTCAGTTTTTCCCCTTGAGCAAGTTGCAGATGTCATTTGTTCTCTTTTGGCATCCACTGTTTCCAAGGAGAAATTTGCTATCAATTTGAATGAGTAATTTTTCATTTGGAGATAATCTGCTTTATCTTTCTCTTTGATTTTTAGATTTTTCTGACTGTTTAATAGTTTTGCTACAATGTGTCCATGTTTGGAGTTGTTTTTATTCACATTGCTCATGACTCCATATGATTTCTATTTATTTGTTTTTCAGTCTAAATATTTCTTCAGTTCTCTTTTTAAAATTTCTCCTTAAATATTGCCTCTTTCCTAATTCTACCCTTCCAGTCTTCTGCAGTTTCTACTAGAAATATATTGAACTGATCCTTTTTTACCTCCATGTCTCATAGTGTCTTATTCATGGTCTTAATTTCTTTATTTCTCTGTGCTATGTTTGTTTTTACTCTTTCAGCTTTCAGTTAACTAATTCTTTTAAGTTGTTTCCTTTTTTAATTTGAATGAACGTATTTTATTGGATTTCTATTCAGTTCTTTTTAAAATTTAATTGTTTTTGTTTCACAGGCTCCTACTCTTACATTAGGGATTTGTATTATTTCCCTTTGTAACAGGATATTATTTTAAAATATTTTCAGATTTTTATTTTCTTGCCCTGAAAATCACTGTCACTCCACTTTGTAGTGCAATTGGCAGAGTTTTCAGGAAAGGAATTGAGACAGATTTTCTATATTTGAAAAAGATATTCAATAGTAATCAGCTTTTCTCAAATTAGATTTTATTTGAATCTACAACAATAAGCTTGAAATCGAGGTTTCTCTAAGTATGGAGAAGTGAACCCGTTAACCTTAAGATCTAAGCAAGAAACTAGAAGCAGAAAGAAGGAGATTATTAGGTAGGGAACATAAAAGCCCAAAGCCCATCACTTAAAGGCCTTGGGTATAGTTGGAACTTGCTATGAGAGTGTGCAACCTATACTGTCACGCCGGGCACTGTGCCTAGAAGGCCTGTGCACTTGGTGTAGTGTTCTGTTGTCATCATCTTTAAATTCCTAATAATTTTTGAACACATGGCCTTATTCATGTTTTACTAGGCTCCAAAAATTATGTGACCAGTCCTGGTATTGGATAAAGTACTGAGGAGCCAGGAAGAGGAAGTAAAAGACAAACTGATTTTTATTGACCGCAGAGTACTGTGGGTGGATGGGACAGAGAGGAAGGACAGAGTGAAACATATGGATTTCAAGTCCTCCATGGCTCAGGATGAAGGATATATGACTTAACATTATATGAATATTATAGGATATATGATTATGGATATGGATATGAATATCTATATAATAATCATATATCCTATGATATCCATATAATATGGTATATAATATCCATATAATATTATAGATCATAATATGTATAATATTATAGATCATCATATCCATATAATATTATAGATCATCATATCCATAATATGTATCATGGATAATACATATAGCCATAATATTATATGGATATTAAGGGTATATGATTAACATTAAAAGTGGGATTCTCTTTCCCCACTTAACGCTTTAGATTTTGGAAGATGAGTCTAATCTCATGTCTCCCAAAATGAAGATAGTAAAGCAATCTGAAAGGGACTTTAAAATTAAAATATTTTTTATATTTACAAAGAGATATCACACAGAAGAATGATGTATTTTACTCACACTGTAATCATACTGAGGTGATAAGACAAAATGTAGTTTAAAGGAATTTTCTATTAATTTTCCAGTTTTCATTAATTGCTTCCATTCATATAGAAGTGGGAGGAAAGAAATCTAAATTTTAAGTCAAATCCAGTAAACCCAGTCCAGTGCAATCATTGAACCAGTCTCTTTAATCTTAGTATTCATTCTCTAGATTTGTTACTCAGTTTTCCTTGTGTTCTACCTTTACTTTCCCAGTTGTTGAGTGGGTTCCTGGGAGTGTATAACTTACGGCTATATGGTGATAGAGGTAGAGAGAGTCACTGCACTGTGCCATGTGATGGACTATGAGTTCAAACTGACCTCTGTAGTAATAGTACTCCTCATTTGCTCACTGTGCTGATGTCAGTTGCATATCTCTGAAGCTAGTGTGACTGATAACTAGTGGTAAATTTTGCCCTACTGCTCTCAACCCCTCTGAGACATCCACATCCTCTAAATAGCCTAACCTCAGTTGCTCATTTATACTTTCTGCAGCAGATTATCTTCCTCTTGCCAGAATGGGTCCCTTGGAAGGCCCACTAACCTAGCTCATCTCTCTTCCAGATAAACTAAAGTCTGATGACCAATTCAGAAGACACTGGGGGCTTCATGACTTCATTTCCTCCTACTACTATGGGTTTAGATATCTTTTCCCTCCTTCCCTTTCTCATTCCTTCCCTCCCTCCCCCTTCCATCTATCCTTCTCCATTTTATTCAGCATTCTGTGTATGTATTCCACTCTACCTGCCATCTTGTGTGAAAGTCCTGGGATCTTATGCTAGTAATTGGTATTAATTCCCTCTTTTCCAGAGGTAAAGATATATAATTCAACATATCGTCTAGGTAAGTATGCTCTGAATTAAGAAGATTTTGGTGTGTATTTTTTCTTTTTGTCATGTAGAATACAGAGACATTTTCCTTTGGAATGACCATTTCCATTCTCCTCTATTCAGTAATATAAATCCTCAGCAGCCATAGACTCTGTGAGAGAGTGTTGTGTACAGTGTGCAAACTGGGACACAAATTAAATTATTTCAATTAATTATTAAACAACTGTAGGGAAATTATTATTACAAAACATTCAGAGAAGGAAATGCTTTATGAATTGTATAATCTAATTGAAGAAATAAGATTGCATGAAATATTTAAATAATTTACATGTCTTCAGTGTAGCAAGTGTCCATCGTTCTGCCACAAAAAACATCTATCAAACTTTGTGAGAAAGGAGGGATTACTCTTAACCAGATTACTGTTAACCGAGGGCTTCAAGGGTGCCCTTATGAGAGAGGCTTGTCCTGAGTTGAAAATTGAGTGAGAGATTGGTATTTAGAAAGCTTATAAAAGGAGTAGTATTGTATTCTCATGTCTCCTTAAGCTTCTTTTCTAATTAAAAATTGTGCTTATTGGATCTTTCCTAATTAAAAATAGTATACTTTTTTAGTGTGGAAAATATGAAACACTGTAATGAAGAAAGTAAAGCACCATCTGTAATTTTACTCTGAGTCAACTGGTAATATTTTGATTTTACAGTTTCAGTTTTTTTATGCACATTTGTGTTTTATAAAAGTAAAAGTTGGAATCATAATGAACATATATATAAATTTTTTTCACTTATAAGCATTTTCCTTTTCAGTAATGATTTTTCTAAAATTTTGATTTCTCAAACTGCATAATATTCATTCTATTTGTTTAGCCAATATAATTTTTTAGGTCACTGGGGAAAAGACTGATGACTTAAGTGCTCAGGATTCATTCCTCCCTTCTTCCTTAATAAGAGAACCCTGATTTTATTTGGGAATATTATGTCTAGTTAAAGGTTATATGTTTCCCAGCCTCCCTTGCAGTAGGGGTCACCATTGACCACGTTCTAGCCAATGAGATGTAATCAGAACAATTAAAAGCAGTTTGACAAATGATTCTCTAAAGGGGCTGACTCAGTTGAGAACAGATTTCTTTTGCTTTTGCCTCCTATCAGCTTTTTGCAACTTGAAATGAGGAACTGATGCCTGGTGAGTATCTCAGATTATGAGATGGCCTTGAAGGATGGAAACCATTTCCTGAGGAGGGTGAACTAGCAAGATAGGAATCTTGATCCCTGATGATACTGTGAAGATGCCACATTAGCTCTGAATGGCCTATTCTGAACTTTTTTTAGGTGAGAGAGATATTTTTTCTATTTAGTTTAAGTGATTATATATTTTAAATACTCTCTTATGTGTCGAGAAACTTAATTTTGACTTATTTGGATATTTAGGCTGCTGTATTTTTTTGTTGTTATGAGCCAACCTGCAATCAGCATACTTGTCCAATCATCTCTACACATTTGTCTGAGAAATTTTAGAATACATTCCTAGAAGTTGGAATGTATTAAAAGATTAAAAGATTCATGACACTGTTTTTATTATTTTGTGCACTATCTTGCCTAACTTGGGAAGGTATTCTTAATAGAGATCTTCTTGAGCAATGAACTCATGTGAATGTGTATTGATGCTGGGAAATACTTGACATAACATGGGAGAGGTAGATGAAAACCAGAGGTCCCCATGTCAAGCTAAAACTCTGTTCTACTGTCCCTTTTATTATAAAAGATAACCCAGTAAAATAGTTATGTTTCAAGCCTGTCATGTAAGTGTTCTTGAAACTTTCACTTGAATTAAATTGTAAATAAATAGCTAGGCACACAAAGCTATCGTGTCAGATCCATTTCCTTCCCTTATTTTAGTTTACTCTGGAACATTTGTGAGAAGATCATTGTTAGTGGATTATATAAATCAGCAGTTCTCAAACTTCAGCACATTTGAAAATCCATGTAAAAGCCTATTAAAAAGTGCCACCTTCAGGTGTTCTGATTCACTTGGTCAGGTGGGGGCCAAGAAAGATGCATTTTGTCTGGCACACCTCTTTGAGCAGGAATGATCCAGATATTTTAAAGATTTTTTTCAGCTCTTTGTTGAAATCTCATCCATCAGTTAATCTTGTTGCCTCACTGCATATTAATCCTTCCAGAGAAGATGATCAAAGGTGGGCATAGAGATGCAACTAAGATTGGTCTTAGTTGGTCTTTTCCATCAATTGATTGACATCTTGTGCCTCTGGATATAAAGTACTGGCTATACTTATGAATAATGGATACGATATTTTAGGAATTACTTTATGTATTTTTTATTTCTTTTAAATCAAGACACCATGTAGTTCCCCATCCTTTTAATCAATGAGCTTCAATGCTTTCGGGGCAAAGTAGTCACTGGCTAGAACAACAAAGTCATTGCTCAGCTTTGACTGTCAATTGAAGCTTTTTATGTATTGTGTCCCCAGGGAGAGAGTGCTATTGAAAGCTAGACTATATCAAGACAGAAAAGGAATTTCTAAATTTCTAAAGCTTCCTTTATGTATCATTTATTTCTAATCTTACTGGATTCTTATTAGAGAATGAAGTATGTAAAATCTCTACTTTTCATATTTTCTTGAGTTTTTCTCTGTAACTCTTGAGCTTTTTGCAGTCAAATGTATCAGATTTTATAATATAGCTTTCCTTTAATGGATGTCAAGTTCTGTAGCAATTAAAACAAGTGAGTTGATTATAATATTCAGTTCCTTTGTATCTACACTTTTTTTTTATCTCCTAGCTCTCACTAATTTGAAGAAGTGTATTAAATCTCCTGATATATTTTTTTTTTAGTTTTTGCAGTCAAATTATGCTCTAATGCTTAGAACAAAAAGAGTAAAAATCAACAACAAAATACTTCACCATATCCTTCCACATCCCAAAATTCTCGCTTCCTAAAGGCATCCACTTTCAATTCTGCTTTAACTTTGTTAGTCCTTGCTATAATTTCAGGTAACTTTGACTTTTAAATTTTAAATATTATCTATTGACTCCTACTTTGGAAAATAACTTTGGGGAGAAATGGAGATAAACACCTCTATTCAGACTGCCACACTTTAAGTTCTTTAAGGTGGAGGAAAATTAGAACAAATGCAAGTGGTAAAATATGTGGATTCTGATTCTTCTCCAGGTCAAAACCCTACAGAAGAGTGATGAGTATTAGAAATAATAAAATATATTAAAATATTTATTGAGCATCTACTGTTGTGAAAATGTCATGAGATTGCATTTTATTAGGAGAGATGGAAAATAAACAAATATGTAAAAATGCATGTCAATTGCTTTGGAGGGAACAAAGCAAGAGATGGTTAGCATAAAGAGAGGTAGGGTTTAGGGTGGATTTGTAATTTTTAAATGGCATTATTATAGAATTCCTGACTTAGAAAGCAACATCCAAGCAAATGCCTGACTAAGGCAAGGGTGTTTCAAGCAAAGCAGTGAAGGAAGGGCAGGCGTACAAAAATAGGTCAGTGAGGTAGTGAAGGATCCCAATAGCAGGAAGAGAGGGGAGTAGATTATGAAGGATCTTGTAAGCACTTTGGCTTTCACTGTGTGGGAAACTTCTGCAGACTTTTCAATAGAGGAGTACCCTCATTTCACTTTAGTTTAGAGGGATCACCTTGGCAGTCTATTGCGAACAGACTGAAAGGAGACAAGGGTGGAAGCAGGAGACCAGTTATAACTGATGTCATGATCCAGCTGAGGGATACAAATACAAATTGAACCAGCGTTGTAGTGGAAAAAAGAGTAAAAAGTGTGAATTAGAGCTGTATTGTCAAGGTGGAAGTAAGGTTTGGTAATGGTTGGACTTTGGCGGTCTGAGAGGAGACAGGATTTTGTCCTGAGAAATGAGGATGATAGAGTTGCTACTTCCTGTATTGAGGAAGATTGTAGAAGGGAACAGATTTTAGGGATAAAGATCATAATTCACCTTGGACATGTCAGTTTTGAGATGCCTGTTGGCCATCCACGATAAACTGTATTAGACAGATAATTGAAATTGGAGTTCATAGGAGAAGTTCAGTCTGAAAATGAAATTTGAGAATCATTAGCATAGATGAAATTTAAATGCAGGAAAATGAATGAGATAACTGTAGGAATGAGTATGAAAGAGAACACTGAAGAGGCCTGAGGATGGAGTGCTGGATCACTCCATGTTTGACATAGGAGGAGTCAGCAAAGAGTGAACAATGAAGTCAGAAGAAAACCAGGATTTCTAGGAAGCCAAATAAAAGGAATTTCAAGGAGGAAACTCAGTCAACATTGTCAAATGCTACTGATATGTTAAGTAGGATGAGGACTGAGAATTGATCCTGTTTTAGGCAATATGGAGGTCATTAGTGAACCTGGAAATAGTAGTTTCAGTGTAATGGTGGGGGGAGGAAGGAACCTTGGGGAAATAATAAAGGCGAGCACAGCCATATCTTATCAGGAACTTGGTGTAAAGGGGAACAGTGAAGTCAGGTGGTAAATGGACATAGGTTCAAGGACATAGGTTCAAAGTAGGAAAAGAAATTGCAGAGTGTTTAAATATTATGGGCTAAATAGTAGTAAAAAGGTATTAATGCAAGTCAGAAAGTGGCTTACTATGGGACCTCATGCAATTAGGAGAATGGATTGCTTGTCCATATTAACAGGAGGAAAGGCAGAGTATATGGGAAAAGATAAAAGAGCGGATAGAGGTGATAGTGCAAGTCTGTTGATACTTTTCTATCAGTTTCCATTTTCTGTATAAATTGGATGACCTTTCATCAGCTGAAAGTGAGTATGGGTGAGGAAGTGCTGGGGGGTTGGGGAGAGGAGAGAAGGTATGAAATAGCTGAAGGAAGAGAGTGGGAAAGTAAATAATGTAGGGCAGCCTTAAGGCTAACTTGAGATCAATGACCTAGAATTTAAAATGTGATCAGTCTCCCAACAGAATTCTCCTCAAGCCACACTAGACTGTGCACATGTCAGCCTGGGATAGGAAGGTAGATTGAACCAGATGTTGCCAGACAATTACCAGCTTGAAATCCAGAATAATACTGCTTGTCCCTTACTTCCTTGGGAGTAGGCTGGGAAAATTTTAAGCTCCAGTGTTGCCAGAGTACTATAGTGAAAATGACTGAACAAGAGTGGAGGAAGTTTGTCAAAGAGCATCTTTGCTCTTTGAATCACAGAATCTATTACATACCTGTGGGGTCAGAGACCCAACTAGGAAAATATACCCTCTGCAAGGGAACACAGAAATGCTAAGGGAATCATTGACTACTAGATGAGTGAGATAAGAGTTCACATAAATTAGAGATAATCAAGACTTACAGTCAGAGCATACCTCAAGAATAACAAGAGTTCAACTTTAGATGTCAGCACAATTTCCAAAAGATACAGGTAGGATCAGCTCCCTACAATGGTTACCAAGCTCAGATATCCAGGTTTAAGATCAACCCAGTCTCTATGTTTCCGTGGTGGACAATGGCAGGGTCGTGGATATCAGTACCATCCCTCCTCCTCCTGCCCTCCTGCCACCATAAGTACATGAAGCTGACCCCAGGCCCAATAACTATATTGTCAAGGAAAATGGAGAAAGAGGATATATTTGGTGTGAGTCAAAATAAAAGAATGTTTGGAACTGGAGTAAATGAAGTTATATTTAATTGTTAAGTTGAAGTCTTCCCCTTTCTTACTCTCCTTACTTCTACCTACTGGCAGACAGGGAACTCAAAAGTTACACATCAGACATGGAAAATAGATATCAAACATGGAAAATAAAGGAAAGTATATTTTTTCCCATTTAATTTGTAGGTCATAACCTTCTGTATGGATGTAGACATTTTGGATTATTTAGGGATTTAAAATTTACATATTGTTCTTATTTCTTTGTATTAATAATTGGCCATACCAGACAATATTAAAAATATGAACAAGTCTGGAGAAAGACAGAATACATCCAGGCATTCTACAGGAATAGTAACCTCATGCTAGACCAAGCCTTGAAAAACTTGTGAATTCAGGAAGCAAGAAGTTAAGCCATTTTAAGCAAACAGCAAAACCACTTGTCATCAGATGGTGTTAGATCGTGATTTCTCCTCAGTCTTTGTACCTTGCTTACTATCGACATGAGAATGTCTACCTTGAGAAGTTCACTCTATCACGAAAAATATACTTCATTTTTTTTTCTTTTGAGCAAAAATAGCCTTGGACCTTTCAGTATCATTTGTATTAGGGAGATTTCCAGTTTTATACTTTGATCCTGAGGTGCATTAATAATCTTCCTCACCCCATGCCGTTAGCTATTGGGCTGCATCTTAAATGCCACCAGAACCGTCCTGGTCAGTGTCTTATAATTTACCAGTGCTGCTATTGTTTGAGGATTTTGTCTTAATTCAATCCAAGCCAAAGAACGCTGCAGCTAAGAATCATAATTATATGCTCAGGAGTGGAAGTGAAATAAGGCCAAAGTAGTTTTTTTAGGGGCTTTGTTCAGTGTTTAAAGCTGCATATTCAAAGGTGAACTGGTCAGCAGATGAAGGCTATGATGAAGTTTCCTGGCAATGAGAGAATGAATGGATTATCTAAATAATCTGGGGCCATAACTTCATCTTTATGAAGAATTTGTTATGGCAGAATGTTTTACATTAGAATTTTAGCTATTTCCTGTTAGGTGGCATCTGAATATGAACAAATATGCTATTATCCCTGCTTTCCTCCCAAAGTTCAATCTTGCCAGGTAGTTTCAAGGATCACTGATTATGTAAAGTAGCAGGTATATTGTAGGTGTTCAAGAAATGCTTACTATTATTAACAGAAAACATGAGAATAGCATTCGTCTAAGCCAGTAATTTTCACAAATTTTTTCAGAAGCCTGTGGCCAAAAAGGCAAAAATTTAATTTAGACTAATGATTTTCAAATCTGGTTATGCTCATGATATTCTGAGTCTTGTTAAAAACATATACCTTAATATCAGTCCTAGATATTCCGATTCACTAGCTGTGGGGTAGGGAGTGGGCGTCTAGGTAGTATAACAGGTTGCACAGGTGATACTAATGCACAAACCAATGGTTCTTAGTCCTGGTTATGTATTAAATAGCTGAGGAGCTATAAAATTATAGTTGCCTGAATGACACTGGAATAACAGAGTCAGAATCTCTAGGAAGATGAGCACTGGTGTTTAGTGGTAGTGGTGCTGCTAAAGATTCTATACTTCAGGTTATATAGTCATCCCCTGAAATACTTGTCAAAAATTCCAATGTGCAGACCCCACTAATGCCATTCTCTGCCACATTTCTTCAGATGGAGTTTGGAAATCAGCATTCACATTGCCAATTTTGAAAACCACAGTTCTAGACCAATGATTCTCAAACTTGGAATCACCTGAGATAATTTAAAAAGTACTGATAATCTGGTTTTACTCCCAGATATTCTGATTGAAATGGGATGGAGTCTAGCTTGATTATAAAAAAAAAAAAGTAAACTCTGGAGGTAATCCTAACATCCAACAAAGCTAGAGAAACAGCTAGGCCAGTAGCATCAGAATCTTCAAGAGGCTTGTTAGAAATACAAATTCTCTGGTCTCAGACCTACAAAATCAGAACCTCTGGGGTTGGAGCCCAGCAATCTGTACTTCAGGAAGCATTCCAAGTGATTTCCAATGCACACTGTGTTTGAGAACCAGGGAACTAATTAGCATGAAGCAGTTAGGAATTTTTTAAAAAGATTTATGTATTTATACATACAAGCTGGCCTACAGGCTAGAGGCATGGGATGGCGAGAGGGTTCACCAGAGACAGAGTGGGGAGGAGAACAGGCAGATCATCAGAAATACAATGCTGAGGGGAGCAGCGGGTAAGGCAGGAGAGGTCTGCTGCGCCATGTGGGATTCTCGGCATCAAACTCATGTTCCCACTGCCGACAGCTCCACAGTGCAGAGCTTTACCACTGCGCCATCAGGGAGGCCCAGTTAGGAATTATTAATGGAGCTGTTTGACACTTTGAATCAAGGGAATTGGCCCAAAGAGTTTGAATTGAGACAGTGGGAAATGTTGGCAGGTGCAGCGCTATATAAGGGGATCCCAGTAGAAGACTAGAGAGTTCAACTTAGGGATGTGTGTGGGAAATAAAGACCTCTGAAATTAGCTCTCTACATACTGGATCTTACTCAACTGAAAAGCCATGGTTTACAAAAGAGAGCCCAACCCATGCAAGGCAATCCAAGGGCCTTCAACAGCTGTTCCCAGGCTTTAGTGAGAACTAAACCTATATACTACTTGTGGTGGAGTGCTGAAAATTCAACTCCATGGGCCCAATTCCAACATATTTTGCTTCTCTGGGTGTGGGGTGGAGACCAAGAAATAGTATTTTGAACAAGTATCAATGGCGATGTTGATACAATTGATTTGTAAGTAAAACTCTTAAGATTGGTTTTATGTGGTGGTGTTGAGGCTTTGTGAGACCAACTTAGGAGGATTTCAGGCTTTAGTACTGATTCAGCTTCAGAAGGTAACAAATCTAGGTCACTGTGTATAGTCACTGATCAGGCTCTTCCTATTATAGTGCTTGATTCCAAAGCATGACTTTCGATGTCATTGAGAAGCTTCTTTTGTTACAGACTTCCCTGACCCCATCATTGCATTGCTATATGGTTTTGAAATGTCCATCATGTGTGTCTTTCTTGCTTAGGAAACTTTGCTCTATGAAAAATCCAGTTTGTTTTGCTTGATCCTAACTGTGCTCCTCTGAGGCACAAAAGCAACAGGTTGAAGAGGCTCTTTCTGGATAGAAGTCCAGCTACTGCACACATGTGGCCTCTAGGCGGCGCCAGCCTTTTGGAAAACACGGCTGTTTATGTAACAAATTGGCAGTTTGAGAAACTGTGTAAGTGTCATTCTTTAAAAATAAAGGCCGAAACTCTCAAATTAAAAAGTAGAGTGAAACATCTATTTCATGAACACAATTCACCCGCTGTTTTTGGTACTTCAAAATGATACCTTTTCTCCAAATGATAACTGGCACCCTCCCACTGGCTTTAGCTATTCAGTGACAAAACAACAGATCAATTCACTTATTTCAGTGAAGAAGAAAAATCCAGTTAGTTAGGATGGGCTTCTTGTGACTCACACCCTTGGAGACTGAATCCTTTCTGTGCAAGCAAACATATAAACCAAGTCACTGAGACATTTTGAAGTGTTGAGTTTATCCCCGCCAAATTTATTGAGGAAGTTTTGTATTGAAAGTCTCAATTGTTTTTAAACCCCAAAGATGATTATTTTTCCTTGTGAACTCACCAGGAGCATCCTTAAAGTATCAGTTTTCAACAGTTTTACGAGTTTGTCTATAACACATAAAGCCATCTCATTTTAAGGGCTTTGTGTCCCATGTGCTAATGCAGAGTCTCAACCTTAGCTTCAAAATGGAATCACTTGGGAAGCTTAAAAATCCCAAGTCTCAGGCACATACCTCAAACCAATTAAGTAAGGATCTGCAGGTGAGCCCCAGGCAACAGTATTTTAAAAAATTCCTTAGGTGATGTAATGTGAAGCTGCTCTTTTTGGTTCCTTGTGTGTACCTCTTTACCCTGTAGTTCAGATCTTGATTCCTGGGGCCTGCGGGAATCAGTTTCCAAAGCTCACACTGCTTTCTCCGAATTTCTCTTTTTCCTTGGATTCTTGCACAAATCTCATGCAAACTGATCCCTAGTGACCCATCTCCAGTATCTTATGCTCAATATGCCAGACCTGTCTGAAATCCAATGGTGGCCATACTTTGACCTCAAACATGGGGCCCCACTACATTGTAATTGACTGGTAGATATGAAAGATACCTCTTAGGTTGTCTAGTATGACAATTTCCAAATATTAGTTTAGAGACTAATTTTTATCCTTATGAGAATAAGCCAGGGAGCTTATAAAAATATATTTCTGGGCTAAACCCTGGAAAATCCCATTCAGTAGATCTAGGAAAGACCTGGAAAACCTTTTTAATAAGCTAAGTGTGAGGGAAGCTGACCTAATCAAATGATTTCAGTGTGTAGTGGTAACGGAGTCTTAGTGGGATTTAACTTGTGTAAGGTCACTTGGCTAGTCAGGAGACGAGACAGTATTAGAATCAGACATCCTGCCTGATAGAGAATTGTTCTGTTGACAAATACAGTTTTTATATTTATTTATTTATTTTCAATTCAACAGTTTTCATTCTAGTCTTGGAAGTCAGACATTAGAGAAAGCTCAAGATCTGAGTTGTAACTCTTACTTAGCCACACATTAGCTGTGTGGTTTAGGGTTAAGATTTTTGTTTTTCTGAGTCCCAGTTTCTTCACATGAAGAAAGGAGGTAATACTTCAAATGGGGTAATACTTCAAATTTGTCTTCATGGGATTTGTGAGGATTAAATGTTAAGACATAAAGGACTAGATGTAGAATTTGGTGCTGAATAAAGGAATAAGAAAACTTGTTGCTACTATTTCTACTATTAAGATTACTATTTATGTTAATTAGCATTTGCCCGACTTTCAGATGGAAGAAAGAGCATTAGAATGGTGACCCAAGAAGGATCCACCATGTTCTTTTAGCTTGGTGTTTCTGCAGATCCTCATTCGCCTCAACTAGTGAAAATAAGACTTGGGGGTGCCTGAGGCTTTATGTTACCTATATTTTTTCCTGTTGTAGATGAAGTAAACATCATTGTAGAGAGCATTTGGTATGTTCAGAATCATTGGAAAATTTCACTATTAGTCTTTTAACTCAAAGTGTGATCATACTAAGCATACATTTTTGTTTCTTTATTTCCAAACTCATAGTATGCTATGAGCACTTTCCTATGTTACTAAATTTTTTTTACTTTATCACTTAATAGCTGCATTATATCCAGTCATGTGGATGCATAAATTAACAATTTTATGATTTTTAGACATTTATATTGTGGTTTTTGTTACAATAATTAACAATTTGATGAATGTCTTTGTAGTGGAGTTTTCCCCTTTCCTGCTTACTTCCTTAGGGTTGAGT
This sequence comes from Scalopus aquaticus, assembly GCA_004024925.1. Classification (NCBI taxonomy): domain Eukaryota; kingdom Metazoa; phylum Chordata; class Mammalia; order Eulipotyphla; family Talpidae; genus Scalopus; species Scalopus aquaticus. Next base: position 15,114 of record PVIJ01014050.1, on the reverse strand, counting down.
CTCACAGTGAGAATTTTTGGGTTAAAAGATATGCACTTTTAAATATTCTTACTTTGTATTGCTAAATTACTTTCTGGAAAAGTTGTACCAATTTGTTTATGTACCAAAAGTGTGTGACATGACCTACTTTATGTATTTTCTAATGTCATAGGTGAAAAACTGTCTCATCTTGATTCCTTTTAAAGCACTTACTTGTAATGCTGGAATTTCATAGACTTATTAGTCATTTGTATTTTATTCCCTGGGGACTGTCTGTTAACTTGGACTTTTTTCTCTTGGAATGTATTGTTTCCTTAATATGCTCAAGAATTCATATATTATTTACAGATAATTTTAACCAATAGATCTTTTTAATTAATCTATAATGCAGTTACTGTACACATGTGTCTATGTACTTACTATGATAAAGACTTACCCACTAAAGGAAAATAATACTCACAGTGTATAGGACTTGGGATACTCATATCAAAACAGCTAAAACTGTAATTTTCCTGTAAGTGTTGAATTGGTGTAATACCATGTTTAAAGTTAGATGTATTTGGGTTCAAATTCTGATTTTGCTACTCTGAGGTTTTGTGGTCTTAGTTTTATTATTTAACCTAAAAATTGAAAGTATCATATCCATCTTTTAGAGTTCATGTGAGGATTTTGAGATACGGTGCTAGCAAACACATCAGTGCCCTCAGGGTCAGACAAGAGGTGGTATTGTGGGTCTTAGGTATTGAGGGCCCTGGCACTCTAAATATTGATGGGCTGGCATTGGTCCTGTGGAGCAACTGCAATACCATTTATTCCAGCATTATTAGTTTAGTTGACAGTAGAGGCTTTGGTCACAGAGATCTTTAAAAGTATTCGGAAGCAAAGAGGAGGCAAGCTATGGGTACTACAAGGCAACAAGGCAAACTTATTTGGAACACATGTGAGATACTCTTTGGAAAACTCTCAATTTTAGGGCAGGGAGAGGACTTTTCAGTGGGTTAGAGCCAGAGGATACTGCTTTCTACTACTACTGCTGTTACCCACTTTAGTATCATGCTGTGTGGCCTATGGTTAACTAACAGATGGGGGAAATAGAGGCCCACCATGTTGTAATGATTGCTCAGGATTACACAGGCCCAGTTTCTTCCTGACTCACCGATCACTGCTTTCTCTTCTACATCTGATTGTCCCCAAGAATATTTCTCCAAGCCAGCAAATTTTTATATTAGGCAATCATAGTACTGTGTTAATGACTTGAATTTCTTGGAACTAGATATTAACGCCAAGGATAGGATGACAGAAGGATCCCTCAGCGCTCTCACCTTGTCCTCATAAATCTGGTTCAGAGAGGAAAGGAAACTTAGGCCACTTCAGAGAAATGTGACAAGGGACCCAGGGCAGAACCAGTGGGTTCTGAGACTTCTTGGAGGGATTGGGTCTTTTTAGGACAGGTCTAAATGGACCCTGATACTTTAGGTTTAAACTAACTCCCTAAGCAATGTTGAAAATACCCCTCCCCCAATTTAGCTCTAGACTATCTAGGATCCGGCAGAGGAGATGCTGGGTCAACACCATCCTCAGTGCTGGTTTGGTGGAAAAGGACCTCAGAATCATCACATTCTGCCTTTCTCTTTCCACATTTGAAGGCTTTGTTTACACAGCAAACACATGGAGCTGTGGTGAGACTTCAGATAATTGGAGCAAAAATCCTTTGCTGAGGGGTATAGACAATTATTTGCTAAATCTGGCAACCCTATGAGCAACTGAGTATTTGCTTTAACTGAACCATTTGATTTAGCTTTGTACAATGAATTGATCAAATTCACAGCTTAATTGTCTTATGACTTCATCTCATTTTGTGGTGTAGAGTGTGATCATCACTGGAGGTAGTTCTTATGTTTCTAATTTGTTTCAATTATGACAGTGAGACATTCAGTAAAAATAGGTTGGAAAGAGGTTTTTCTTTTGACAGTTTTTATTTTAGTTGCAGGTTGAAGGGAGTGGGCATGACTGCCAGTGACTGGCCATGCATTTGAAGGTCAAAAGCAGAAAAGGACCACTGGTATAGCTCCCTCCCTAGTATAAATGGCCTTCTGTAGTGTCTTTGTGCACAAGAATGAATGCTGCCTCTGGTAAAGGCAGAGGTGGTAGTGTGGATGAAGAAGTGAAAGTGTGAGAGAGCAGGAAAGGCATTGTGGGGACAGTGCCTGCACCAGGCCCATTGCTCATTAGGTTAGGTCTGGCTGTTTGGTGTTCACCTAGGTAACCTGTTGCCAGGAGGACTACAATAACTTCCCCATGACAACACTGGAATAAGGTCCCTGGCATTGCAAACAGGGCTATAAAAGTCTGCCCTCCCTTTCAGTAGGCCTGCTGCTTAATGAGCATGCATTTGCACTGCAATAATTTCCAGAAGGGTGGAGGGGACAGAGGGCACTCATCAGCTTCCCAGTCTCTCTAGCCACCAACTCCTTGACAGCCCCACCTTTTCTGTCTACATACTCTTTTTACAGTTGCTTGTTTTGAGCTGGTTTAATACCTTTTTCTAATGTATAGAAGGATTGAATAGAAAACTCCGTGGAGGGACTTTCCTATCTAAATGGTCTTACATCACCCCCTTGGCTCAGTTTCTTCACCTGTAAAAGAACAAATTCTCATTTACCAAATTTGACTGAATTTATGAATCACTCTGCCAACTCATGTTTGCTGTAGGTGTTTGTCTTGAGACTCAAGTTTCAAACCCTTTGAACTATAGGACTAGCATATTGCTTGCTTTATGAAAAGGTCACTTTTGTTTCTAGGTGCTTAACTCCCCTAATAGGAAATTTAGTCCTCTTTCCTTGAAAAGGTCATCAGAGCAGACATATTAAGGTAGAATTTGAGGAATCCCAAAATTTCCTAAAGCAAGATGTTTTTCACATTGGTGTTACTGGGAATTGTATCTTTTAAAAAGCATTTGGCTTTGTAGAGTAGTTTCTCTTGAGAGGCTTTCTCTAATCAGCTGTAACACTGTGATAGGGAATCAAAACAGATGAAACAGGAAGTTTCTTTAGTTTCATCGCTTCACCATTAAGTATTGAGACACCCTTCTTAAAGTTCTGAGGAAAAGTAATAGCATTACTTGAAAAAAAGGACCTCATATTCAAGTTTGTGTGGGAAGCAGTGGGTTAAATCAGGTTAAGAAGTCTCAGTTTTGCAGGTCTTGTCAGAGACTAATATTTAAATGCACAGAGTGACTTTCCTTATTATGTAATATTTCTCAAACTTACTTGACCAAAAAATCATACTTTTTTTCATAGAGCAGGAGGCCTGTTGTTAAATGGATCAAATTTTGGGAGCTAGCCCAGAGCATTGTTGAAAGGTCATTGAACAAGTTTCTTGTTCTGTCACTATTAGCATTAAGAGACAATGGAAGTCTCTTGTCTTTTAAAAGCATATTATTTGCTAATTATTAAGGAAATTAAAATCAATTTTAAAAATCCTTATTTTAAAACTTGTATAATGGAATAATAATAATCTGTCTGATAAGGTTGTTCTGGGGATTAGAGAAAATAGTCTAGATAAAGCAATGGTCATAGAGTAGGAACTCAATGTTACAAAGATGAACAAAGACCAGAAAAAACTAACATTGAACCAGGAGTCTCCGGTAGTCACAACAATGAAGATTGTAAACAAAGAACAATTACTATCCATCCTGGAAATGTTGATTCTGCCATTTGTAAGGTTTGGAAAAGAGAGTGTCTAGCAGTAATTGATGTTTAATGTATTTGCTGAATGGCTGGAAGGGTGAATGAACTAAAAAATCCACATCCAAACCAAGTGTAATCTATACCAATAGGGGGTGCATGAGGATGACTCCTGCATTAATGATTCAAAAAGTTTCTTTTACCTCAACTAATAGTTTAGAGGTGAGTTGGCCAGGTAGCATGGTGGATAGACTGCTCTCTGTCCCAAGAAGTAATCCAGATACTCAGGTAGGCTGGTCTACTCTGCTGTTCTCAACATGGATCTCCCTTCTCTGGGCACAGTGCTACTATGGTTGTCCCTATTTCTAGCCTGTAGGGTAAGGGAGGGAGGAAGACAAAAGGATGTGGCTTTGTTAAGAGGATTCTGTGTACTAGACCTTAGTCACATGACAATACTCTGCTACGAGAAAGGCAGGATGTTATGTTAGTCTTTAGCTAGGTGGTGAGGTACTCAGCTGAAAATTAGGGGACTTAAACTACACAGGTCAACACTGAGATTGTTACTGACTTAAATCTGTAGTATCTTGGTGTGCTAAACATGAATATAACCCTGAAAATTTTTTATTAGCTCTCGTTTTGAAGATATTTCATATAATTCATTTTCTATGTTTCACCATGTAAATTTATCCAGTAGGACTGCAACAAATCCTAAATCAGCCTAGAATGATGTGATATTGCATCGCATTGCATAATATCACCATGCACACGTCATTCAGAGTTGATTGCATCATTTTCTGATGCAATGCAATTCTACTGCCAGGCGGCTGCTGAAGTAAGCTGATGTCAGCAGTGCACTCTAGAAAGCCATGTCAGAAAGCTTGAGAATTGAAAATATTTCGACTTTATATGCATTGAGACCAGTTCTACATAGTGAGGGACTGCCTATCCAGAACCTCCAGTAGAATATTCTCTGATGAGGACAAGGTTTAGCTGACCTGCTCTTCTCCTGTTCCATCAGCATGCAGTGATCCAGATTTTCACTGTGGTACATCATCAACCCCACACAGACTAACACAGGAAGAAATAAATGACCTGGTTCGTGATTTGGACTTATCCAAGAACAAGGCAGAATTGCTTGGATCAAGACTCCAACAATGGAATCTTCTAGAAGAATGTCACAATTACTTTCTATCAAAAGCACCACTAGTAGTTGGAGCCTTTCTTCAGAAAGGAAAGTACTCTGGTATTCTGTTCCGATATTGAGGGCCTCATGAATGCCTTAGAAATCACTCATGACCCACAAGAATGGAAACTATTTCTAGACTCTTCGAAACTGAGTCTTAAGGCTGTGCTTTTGCACAATGGAAACCGTCTTCCATCTATTCTGTTCTTGAACAGCTGTACAAGAGACAAGCGAAGAAATCTAAGAAGTAGTCTATGACTTGATTTTTTACAGATATTAACTGTAGGCCTATTACTATTGGCATGTATTTCATGATATAAACATCAATTTATTGCAGATTACAAAAAATAAAACTAGAACCAAAATTAGAATTTCACTGTCATGTTTGTGTTGAGCACATACAAATTGATAGGAAATGACTAATTTTATTTCAGTAACATGGCTTTTGTAAAAAGTTGTTGATCAGTGCTAGTAATAGGAATAAAGTAATAGTGGATACTGAAGTTTAGCTAGCAGTTTTTAATCTCATAAACCTGCCATAATTCTGTACCTAGATCTAGGAAGGAAAGGTGCTGTCAGTAAACCATTGACCATTAGAGTTGGAGTGTTTATACTATGGTGTCTAGCTGGAGTTTTTTTTTCTATTTTGGAGTTATACTTTAAGAGAGTTAGACGAGACTTCAACAAGAATAGTTAGTGATGAGATGGTACTCCAAAGTATATGAAAAATCCTTGGAGGAATTGAATTTATTTAACTTGGAGAAAGAAAGATTTAGGGCTAATGAGGCATCTATGTCTAATATACTGAAGAACTCCCAAGTTAAAGAAGGATTAGGGTTATTCTGAGCAATGTTAAAAGATAACAGACAGGGATTTACATTTCAGTCCCCCAGATTTCTGCCCCCTCCAACCTTTCCCACTTACACTACTATGTAGCCCTGCCATTGTGAACGTCTTTGTGCTACTACAATGAATCATATATTCTCTCACTTCTGGACCTTTGTCCATGTATTCCCTCTGTGTGGAACACTTTCTCCTGGTTTGTCTCTGACCACCCATATTTTCATCTATTTCCTGCTCCTCCTTCAGGTCTTACCGTAGACTTTCCAAACTTTGGGAAACTTTGTCTAACATCCAAGTTTGTGTTCAGTGCCTGTCTTCTCTGTTGCCATGGAACCTCACACTTCCTCATTACAAGCTGTTACGCTCTATCATAATCATGTAATGAGTGGGATTTATCACTGACCAATTCCATCAAACACAGGCCCAGGTTTCTCTGTCATTCCATTACTTTTCTGGATGTCAGGAATCCCACACTTGCCTGCCAGCCGGGCTGTTGGAAGCCAGCAACGGCTCAATCCCCTTCTGGAACTGAGTAGAGAGAGGGAGGGCTCTGCCATCAAGGTGACCTGTGGGTTTCAGGAAAGTGCAGGCCTGCTGGCCAGACTGTTGGAAGTCAGCAGCCACAAGATCCCCTTCTGCAGCTGAGTAAAGAGAGTATGGGCTATACAAACAAAGGTGAGCAGGAAAGCACGGGCCTGCGCAAGCAGCCTGAGGCCTGTGCCCCCCTTTCAGAACTGAGTAGAAGAGAGAGATGGCTCTGCCATCAAGGAGAACTGTGGGTCCCAGGAAAGTGTGGGTCTGCTAGCTAGGCTGTTGGAAGCCAGCAACTCTGCGATCCCCTTATGGAACTGAGTAAAGAGAGAGGGAGGGCTCAGCAAACAAAAGTTAAGAAGGACATATAGGGCAAAAGACTAGCAGTATACAGAGACTTGGTGATCTTCAGGGACAACGCCCATCAACCCATCCAGAGCATCATTATCCTTGTGGAGTTTGGCGTAACAGTGCTGGACTTGGTCTGACGACCGGTTTCCAACGTCCTAGAAGGAGCACCCCAAAGAGATGCCCAGAAGTACCAGTGGCACAGTGGCCCAACACATAGAACAAATTAGAAAACAACAGGGAGAAAGATATATACAAATAACCAAGCAAGCCATCTGGGGAGGGACACACCACAAAAAGACAATCAGTCCCCAAACTCAACAACAATGACATGAAAGAACTTCTCTGACTGACAGATAGAGAATTTAGAATTGCCATGATTACAAAACATAAAGAAGATGAAAAGGAAAAGAATGATATGAGAAATATAATTAATGAACTGAAGAATGAAATTGAGTAAGAAGGAAATGAAAGAAATGCAGAATATTAAAAGAACATTAAAAATGCAGAAAATTAAAATATTAAATGCAGAATATTAATGGAGGAGCTAAAGAACTCTGGAACAGGCAGTGAAAACAGAATTGATGAAATGGAAGAATGAAACAGTACTCTTGAAGATACAGATATAAAAAGAACCAAAAATGAGAAGGTAAGAGAAGTACAAAGGAAAAACAATGAAGAAATCCATTAAAAACTATCTGACACCATGAGGAAAGGAAATATAAGAGTTATAGGAATCCCAGAAGGTGAGAAGAGAGAGAAAGGAACAGAGAAACTATTCAAGGAGATAATTGAAGCATGAAGAAGAAGATGGAAATAGACATACAGGAAGCTAGAAGAACATCAAATTACCACAGTGGAAGAAAAACTATAGCAAGACACATAATAGTAAAGCTTCCAAGAGTCCAAGATTAGGAAAAAATAATGAAGCTGACGAGGGTGAAGAAACACATAACCTATAAAGGAAAACCAATCAGGCTGACATCAGACTTCTCTAAAGAAACACTACAGGCAAGAAGAGAATGGAGTAATATATTCAACAAAATCCAAGTCAACATATCCCATCCAAGACTACTTTACCCCGCAAATTTCTCCTTCCTCTGATGGAAAAATAAGGACCTTCTCAAACAAACAGAATCTCCAGAAATACATTACTACTAAACCCCCACTCCAAAAAACACTACAAGAAGTCCTAAGCCAAAACCAACAGAGGAATGACTAAGAAGAACAGAATAAGGTAAGGAATAACCACAAAAAGACAAACAAAATGGCAAATACAGATACCAATGTGTCAATATTAACCCTAAATGTAAATGGACTAAACTCACCAATAAAAAGACAAAGAGTAGCAGGCTGGATCAAAAAACAAAATGCACCCTCCACTGTCTCCAGGAAACACATTAACTACAAAAGATAAACATAGAATGAAAGTAAAAAATTAGAAAACAATCCTACAAGCAAATGGACCAAAAAAGAAGGCAGGAACAGCTATACTTATATCAGATGAAATAGACTTCAAACTAAAAAAAGTCAAAAGAGACATAGATGGACACTACATTATGATTAAGAGGACAATACATCAGGAAGATATAAAACTCATAAACATATACTCACCAAGTGAAGGAGCACCAAAATACATAAGACAATTCTTATCAGTGCTGAAAACAGACATTAGAGAAAATACGTATGTAGTAGGAGACTTCAATTCCCCACTCTCACCAATGGACAGATGAATGAGACAAAAAATAAACAAGAGCCCTAGAGCCTTAAATAAAGACCTAGACCTCATGGATTTAATAGACATCTATAGGACACTACACCCCAAAAATCTGAGTACACATTTTTCTCAAGTGTGCATGGATCATTCTCCAGGATTGATCACATATTGATTGGGTCACAGGAAAAACAGCAAAGATACATTAAGATCAAAATCATACCGACTATTTTCTCCAATCATAAAGGCATCAAACTAGAAATAAACCATGAAAAGAAAGCAAAGAACCCTCCCACTTCATGGAGATTGAAACCCACACTACTGAAAGACCATTGGATTAAAGAGGAGAGCAAAGAAGAAATTTAAAAATACTTTGAGATGATCGATAATGAGGACACAACTTTACAGGATACGTGGGACACAGAAAAAGCAGTAATCACAGGAAAATATATGGCAATACAGGCTCACACCAAGAATCAAGAAAGAACTCAAAGAAACAACCTAGCCTCCCATTTCTAAGAACTAGAAAAAGAACAACAACAACAAAACCCCTCAAAAACCAGTGGAAGAAAGGAAATAATAAAAATCAAAGCAGAAATAAATGAAATAGAAAAAGAGCAACGAAACCAAAAGCTGGTTCTTTGAAAAAATAAAAGACAAACCTCTAGCCAGGGTCATGAAGAAAAAATGGGAGAAAACACAAATAAATAGGATCATAAACAAAAGAGAAATTACAACAGACACAGGAGAAATCAAAAGAATAATCAGAGATTACTATAAACATTTATATGCAAACAAGTTAACAATCTAGAAGAGATGGACAAATTCCTAGAATGATATAATCATCCAAAGCTAGATAAAGAAGTAGAACACCTAAACAGACCAATTATAAGCAGTGAAATTGAAACAGTAATCAAAACCCTCCCCCAAAACAAAGCCCAGCACCAGACATCTTCACAAATGAATTCTACCAAACATTCAGAAATTAAACTAATGCCTATCCTACACAAACTTTTTCCAAAAATTGAGAAAGAAGGAAGACTACCAAATATGTTTTATGAAGACAGCATTACACTTATACCAAAACCAAACAAAGACAACACACAAAAAGAAAATATAGGACAATCTCCCTAATGTACACTGATGCAGAAATCCTCAATAAAATTCTTGCCAGCAGAATACAGCAATGCATCAAAAGGATGATACACCACAACCAAGTGGGATTTATTCCAGGGACACAAGGATGGTTCAACATCTGAATATCAATTAATGTAATTAATTGCAACAAAAAGAAAAATAAAAACCATATGGGCATATCAATAGATGCTGAGAAAGCATTTGGTAAAGTTCAACATCCATTTGTCATGAAGGTCCTTGAAATTCATGGGGTAGAAGGAACATCCCTTAACATGATAAAAGCCATGTATGACAAACCCACAGCCAATATTATTTTCAGTGGTGAAAAGCTGAAAGCCTTTCCTTTAAATCAGGAACAAGACAAGGATGTCCACTCTTGCCACTGCTTTTCAAGATAATACTGGAAGTCCTAGCCAGAGCAATAAGACAAGAGAAAGACCTACAAGAAATTCAAATAGGGGAAGAAGAAGTAATATGATAACTATTTGTAGATGATATGAACATATACATAGAGAACCCTAAAAACTCCACAGAAAAACTGAAATAATAAACCAGTTCAGTAAAGCAGCAGGATACAAAATCAACACGCAAAAGTCATTCGCCTTACTATATGCAGTCAGTCTGAAGAAGAAGAAATTAAGAAAATGATTCCATTTACAATTGAAACAAAAAAAAAAACCAAATACCTAAGAATGTACTTAACCAAGGAGATGAGTGACTTACACAAAGAAAATTATAAAACATTGTTAAAAGAAGTAGAAGACACAAAGAAATGGAAAGACATCTCTTGCTCATGGATTGGAATAATTAACATTATTAAAATTGCCATCCTACCGAAAACAGTTTACAAATTCAGTGCAATCCTGATAAAAATCTCAATGACATTTTTCAAAGAAATAGGACAAATATTGATGAAATTCATATGGAGCCACAAAAAACCTCAAACAGCCAAAGCGCACCTGACTAAAAAGGAGGAGTATGGAGCTATTAGATGCCCAGACTTTATACTACAAAGCCATAGTAATTAAAACAGTATGGTACTGGAACAAAAGCAGATGCACAGACCAATGGAATCAAATAGAAAGCCCAGAAATAAAGCCACACATATATGGACAACTAGTCTTTGACAAAGGAGCAAATAATATGCAATGGGACAAAGACAGTTTGTTTAATAAATGGTGTTGGGAAAACTGGACCACCAATGCATAAAAATGAAGCTAGACTATCACCTCACACCATGCACAAAAATCAACTCAAAATGTATAAAATAATTGAACATTAAGTCCTGAAATATATAGCAGAAAATGTAGGTAAAACACTATATGACATCCATCTCAGTAACATCTTTAAAGACTCATTCCCCAAATCAAAGAAAGTGAAAGGAAAGATGAACAGCTGGGATTACATCAAACTAAAAAGCTCTGTACAGCACAAGGACATCAGCCTAAACAAAGAGACTTCCTACTGATTGGGAGAAAAATTTTTCACTCCATACAACTGATAAGGGACTGATCACAAAGATCTACAAAGAACTCACTTGACTCAACAAAAACAAAGTAAATAATCCAGTCAAAAAATGTTTAGAAGAGCTAAAAAGACACCTTTCCAAAGAGGAAATGCAAATGGCCAACAGGTATATGAAAAAATGTTCAACATCCCTTATAATCAGGGAAATGCAAATCAAACTACAATGAGATACCACCTTACACCAGTGAGACTGTCATATACTAAAAAAACTAGCAACAACAAATGTTGACTAGGGTGTGAAGAAAAAGGAACTCTTCTGCACTGCTGGTGAAATGCAAACTGTTTCTACCACAATGGAAAACTGTGTGAAGGGTCCTCAATCTTCTAAAAATGGAGCTACCATATGATCCAACAATTGCACTCTAGGAATCTACCCAAAGGACACAAAAGCATTAATTCAAAAGGATACCTCCTATGTTTATTGCAGCACTATTTACAATATAAGATACGGAAAAAACCCAAATGCCCCAAAATAGATGACTGGATAAAGAAGATGTGGTATATATACACAATGTAATACTATTCAGCAATCAAAAAAGATAAACTCATGCCATTTGCAGCAAAGTGGATGGAGCTAGAAGGGTTTTGCAGAGTGAAATAAGTTAGAAGAGGAAAGAAAAAATAAACAGATAGTTTCACTTATAGGAGGAATATAGGGGAACCAAATAAGGGATCAGGGGAAAATAATAACTAAATAAAATCAAAATTAACAGGCATCTATAAATCAGAGACATTCTGCAGGGGAGGTAGAGGGAGAGGGATCTAAACGGGAGGGAAGAGCACAAGGGACTATGACGATGGCGCATGGGTGAATTGGTGGTGGGGATTTTATGGGGACTACACCTGAGGAGAAAGCAAACAATGTATAAAAATGAACAATGATGTAAACTGTATATATTAAATAATTTTTTTAAAAAAAGAATCCCACTCTCTATTTCAGGGGACTTATGAGTGTTCTGAAGCAGTTGAAAAGGGGAGTAAAAGACATTCAGTAATGGCAGTTTGGATGGTGTAGTGGGTTGATTAATATCTTCCTCCCCCAAGTCCATGTGCACCTGAAATCTTAGAATGTGACTTTTTTTGGAAATAGTGTCTTTTCAAGTGTAATATGGTCAGTTACGCTGAGGTCATGCTGTATTAGATAGATCCTAATTTCAACAGTTCCCTATAAGAAGAAAAGAAGACAGGGTGACCCAGAGAGAAGGCCTGGATATGGAGATTAGGGTTATGGGGCCACAAGCCAAGAAATGCCCAGGGCCTCCAGAGATGGGAAGAATTAAGAAATTGTTAATGAGGACTATAGGGAGGCCGGGTGGGAGAGAGACACTCAGCAGTGGGGGAGGGGGGAGGGGAGGATAAGGGCACAAAATGGAAAAGAGGAGAATACAGGGGACCATGGAGATGGATCACGGGTGAATTGGTGGTGGGCTGCCCAAGGGGAATACAAAATGTAAAAGACATAAATAACAATAAAAAAAATGGAAAGAGAAAAAAAAAAAGAAATTAATGAATTCAATTGGTTCACCACTTGGATATGTTCCATATAGACCAGACACATGTTTTGTTAGAGGAAGTGTATCTTATTGCCTATACAGATTATGGAGGCAAAGATTTCTTCCATGATTAAGGCTTGGAAAGGAAGGTAAAAGAGAGACAAAGAAGTATTTAGTGATTGGGTATTGAAGGGGTGCTGTTCATTTGCTGGTCATCTGAGTATGCTCAGTGGTAGTTCATGGTTCCATATATTTCACATGTTCTGAAAATGGCAGCTCAATTCTTCTAATAGATGGAGATTTTAGTATGCTAATGAGGCTGATACAAAGTTCAGTTTATAAAGGAAGCAAGAATGCGTGTTGTGGATTCTTTAGGACTTGATAGGCTTGTCAGCCAAGATAGGGATGGTTGTAAGCTGGTTATTAAAATAAATTGTTTTGGTTAGACATTTTTGCCTTTGAGTAAATCAAGTGGTAGAGGGCTGTTTATATAGACACATTGTCCTTGAGAAAACCAGATGGGGACTCAAACTGCCCCTAAGGAGTCAACTTCACATAAATTAATCAAATAGTTTTGTGTAAATAAATCAAGGTAGCATACTTACCACCCTGCTGAGAGTTAGTAATAGGTGGCTCTTTGCTTCCCAGGATTCTGAAGCCCTAGAATTAACTCTCTTAGCCATTTGTTTCCTGGTCCTCTGAGGTCCTGTTCTGACAGCATAAGGATATTTCCCTAGAGTGTTCAGGGCTAGTATGGCCTGATTTCAGACTTCTGGCCTCCGAAACTATAAGAGAATACAGTTTTGTTGTTTTAGGCAGTCCAGTTTGTGGTGATTTTTTTAAGGTGGCCCCTAGAAAAATGATATAGATGACCCCCAGGGTAAGATGGGCATCCTTTTCACTAGACCACTGTAGGGATTGTAGCAGTGAAAAAAGAGTCCTAATCGTACAACAGTGGGAAGAACAGATAACATAATCCTTCAGCAAAAGGGGCACATGGTTCTCGCTTGAAATAGTGGCAGGTCATCTGTGGGCATTGTCTTAGTTCTTTTCTGGCTTCCTTGGTACTTGTAGGTAGGTGACTCTGGAAAATTTCTTTTTTTTTCTTTTTTTATTGTTGTTATTATTTATGTCTTTTACATTATTGTGTATTACCCGTAGGTTTCCCACCACCAGTGTACCCGTGAACCATCACCACACTCCCTCATGCTCCCCTCTCTTCCATTCTGAACCCCTATCCTCCCCTCTCTCGCTGAATGTCTCTCTTTTATTTAGTTCCCCTATATTCTTGTTATAAGTGAAAACATTCGATATTTTTCTTTTTACTTTTGGCTTAAATAAGCTGAGCATAATCCCTTCTAGCTCCGTTCATGTTGCTGTGAATTGCATGTGTTTATCTTTTTTGAATGCTGAATAGTATTCCGTTGTGTATATGTACCACATCTTCTTGATCCAATCATCTATTTTTGGGCATCTGGGTTGTTTCCATGTCTTAGCTATTGTGAACAGTGCTGCTATAAACATGGGGGTGCATGTATTCTTTTGGATTAATGTTTTTGTGTCCTTTGGGTAGATTCCCAAAAGTAGTATTGCTGGGTTGTATGGAAGCTTCATTTTTAGTAGTTTGAGGAACTGCCATACAGCTTTCCATAGTGGTTGAAATACTTTGCATTCCCACCAGCAGTGTAGCAGAGTTCCTTTTTCTCCACAGACTCTGGAAAATTTCTTAATGTTGATTCTTTTCTTTCCAAGCTATCCCATGAGTCCAGCCCTTCTTCTCAGAAAGCTCCCACCCTTCCTCAGTCACGGGCTTCTAATTCATCTCCACCTCACCTCAGCCTATTTGGAGATTGTTTAGTGTCCTCCAGACCGTAGACTAGGTCTTTGTCTGTAAAATCTACTTCTTAAGGCTTCTACACTCATGGTTTACAAAGTGTGCAGTCCCTGGGCCAATGGCATCAGCATCATTCTGGAAAGGTTTTAATATAGGAAATACTGAGGTGCATTCCGCACTTACTGAATCAGAAATTCTGGGTCTATACCAACAATCTATATTTGAGCAAGCCTTCCTGATGGTTCTGATGTGCACCAAAGTTTGAGAACAGTGGATATATATTGCTACCTTGGGTGCCTTGCCTCTTGCTCTTCCAGACTCTCTTCTTTTGGCAGACTCCAGACATTAAAAATCAAAACAATTTGACTTTTAAAACTGCTGTTTCTGCCATGAGTCATAGGAACCTATACTGGCTATCGTTAAAGTTTTGATTATTTCTGTCTATTAGCATTTTTGCTGAATGTACGTATATCTCATTTTATTTATCCTTTTTCCATTCATAGACATTTGGATTGTTTCCACCTTTGGGTATTGCTAAAAATGATGCCATGAATATTGACATACAAATATCTGTTCAACAGATCCAGTTTATTAAATGGCATACTATAATGATATAATCAAGTATCTCTCCTTTGTGTTGGTATAATGGAATCTTGAACTGAGTGTTTATTTCTTTTCAAGTATCTGCTAAGTTCACCCAACTGGCTCCTCTCTGAGAAATTTAAACAAGAATAGAGGTAGTCCTTGCCCTAAACAGGTTCTGAAGAGTTGTGAATGCTGTGTTGTGCATTCAAATTTAATTAGAATTCAGAGAGGTGGGGAGATCAGTGTAGACTTGA